>CAKXYN010000442.1:0-133976 GCA_935064755.1 Tragelaphus eurycerus | reverse complement strand
GTTATAATTTCATTCTTTTTACACATACCTATCCAGTTTTTCCAGCACTACTGATTGAAGAGATTCTCTTTTCTCCATTGTCAAAGGCTTTAGCATTGTCAGTGAAGCAGAAGTAAATGTTTTTCTGGAATTTTCTTGCTTTTTCTGTAATCCAACTGCTGTTGGCAATTTGATCTCTGGTTCTTTTGCCTTTTCTAAATCCAGCTTGTGCATCTGTAAGTTCTCAGTTCATGTACTATTGAGGACTAGCTTGAAGGATTTTGAGCATTACCTTGCTAGCATGTGAAATGAGTGCCTTTGTGAAGTAGTTTGAACATTCTTTGGCATTGCTTTTCTTTGGTATTGGGATGAAAACTGACTTCTCCAGTCCTCTGGCCATTGCTGAGTTTTTCAAATTTGGTCACATACTGAGAGCAACACTTTAGTAGTATTGTCTTTTAGGATTTGAAATAGCTCAACTGGAATTCCATAGCTTCCACTAGCTTTGTTCGTACTAATGCTCCCTAAGGCCCACTTGACTTCACACTCCAGGATGTCTGGCTCTAAGTGAGTGATCACATCATCGTGGTTATCCGGGTCATTAGGATCTTTTTTATATAGTTCCTCTGTGTATGCTTGCCACCTCTTCTTATCTTCTGCTTCTATTAGGTCCATACTGTTTCTGTCCTTTATTTTGCCCATCTTTGCATGAAATGTTCCCTTGGTATATCTAATTTCCTTGAAGACATCTCTGTTCTTTCCTATTCTGTTGTTTCCCTCTATTTTTTGCATTGATCACCGAGGAAGGCTTTCTTATTTCTCCTTGCTGTTCTTTAGAACTCTGAATTCAAATGGGTATATCTTTTCCTTTTCCCCTTTGCCTTTCACTTCTCTTCTCATCTCAGGTATTTGTAAGGCCTCCTCAGACAACCATTTTGCCTTTTTGCATTTCCTTTTTCTTGGGGATAACCTTGATCACTGCCTCCTATACAATGTCATAAACCCTGTCCATAATTCTTCAGGCGCTCTATCAGATCTAATCCCTTGAATCTATTTGTCACTTCCACTGTGTAATCATAAGGAGGTCATACCTGAATTGCCTAGTAGTTTTCCCTACTTTTTGCAAACATTTGTTTAGCAAATATTTATTTTTCCATCACCATGTGAATTGCCTGCCTCCCTTTTGAAGGGACCCCTACTTCTCCTTCCATCAGATGGCACATAAAGCCTCAATTGCCTAACTTGTGTCTCCTTTTTCTGATGGAGTCCCTATATATATGTGATTAAATTTTATTTTTTCCTGTTAATCTGTCTCATGTCAATTTAATTCTTAGACTAGCCAAAATAGCTAGTGGACTTCCCTGGTGGCTCAGATGGTAAAGAATCTGCCTGCAATTTGGGAGACTGAAGTTTGATCCTTGGAAAATTCCCTAGAGAAGGGCAAGGTAACCCACTCTAGTATTCTTGCTGGGAGAATTCTATAGACAGAGAAGCCTGGCAGGTTACAGGCCATGTTTGCAAAGAGTCGGACATGACTGAGCAACTAACACAAACAACCAAAATAACCTAGAAAAGGTAGAGGGACATTTCCTCCTCCCCTAATACTTTTTCAGGCAATTCTCTTGGGAGGGATCCAAACAGTATCACACTTGCTTCCTTCTGCATTTCCCATATCGAAAGAATACTTGAGCATCCTGGCCTTATCATTAGTGAAATGTTGTTGGCTCTCCAAGTAACCCTTTTTCTCTCTATTTATTATATCCTTTTAGACCCTGATAGCTCAGTTGGTAAAAATTCTGCCTGCAATGCAGGAGACCCTGGTTCGATTCCTGGGTCAGGAAGATCCACTAGAGAAGGGATAGACTACCCACTCTGGTATTCTTGGGCTTCCCTTGTGGCTCAGCTGGTAAAGAATCCACCTGCAATGTGGGAGACCTGGATTCGATTCCTGGGTTAGGAACATCCCCTGGAGAAGGGCATGGTAACCCACTCTAGTATTCTGGCTTGGAGAATTCCATGGACTCTATAGTCCATGGGATCACAAAGAGTCAGAGATGACTGAATGACTTTCACTTTCAGACCTTCTAGCCATTGTTTCTAATATCGGGATTTATGACCCCCAGATTCTGGGGAATGTCATATGTAAAGTTCCCTAAATAGTTTATTAAAGCCCCTTCTATCACTTGCCTTCATTAGAGATGGGCCCAAACAACAGCACACAAATAACTGTCTAAAGTAACAGTCTCCTCCCCTCTTCAGCTACTACCTTTGTATACCTTTGAATTGTATGGTACAATTGTTTGGTTCTTGACTTTTGAGCCTTTAAACAAAACTGAGTCAGAAAGCATTCCATTTCAATGCCTGGCTATGTTATCATTATGTTATTATTCCTATCCCCCACACTGTCCATGGATAAAGAGTTAAGATACAAGTATAATTATTGGCAAAATTTAATGTGGTTCATTTAATCTTAATAAATAATGCCCATAATGGTTTTTAATAGTAACAGAAGCTCTCATCTATTTAATTTTTTTTCCAGACACTTCAAGGTTCACAGAAAAATTAAGAGGAAGATACAGAGATTTCCCATAAATATCCTGCCATCTCATTTATTTAAAACATTTTAGTATTTATTGATGCAGTTCCTTGTTATTATTTACACATCCCAATGATTCAGACAGATACAGTCATAGTTCAGATAGAGTCTTTGATTCATTCTATTTGGTGATTATAGGCAGTGTGAATATTAGATAATGGAGTCTGATAGTTGGTCTACTTTTACATCCTCCATTTTCCAGGACCCATGATTATTGCCTTGTTAATCAAGGCCTATTGAACCATGATACTAGTCCACTAGAGGTAGTTGGCCCTTTTGTTCTCACATTCATTTTGTTTCCTTAGCACTTCTCTGAATTTAGTGCTGAGCTTTCTACTAATCACACCATCCAGCTATTGACTAATGGTCACACTACTGAAATAAAAGTATAAACATAATGTAACAATGTCAGATTACCCTATTTCTATTGTCTATGTGCCTTCAGATCTTGCAACATCAATGTTAAATATTGAATGCTGAAATTTAAAGAAGTAATTTATAATGTCTGGAAGAATTACAAACTTCTTTATAAGTAATGATTACTTTTTGGTTCAATGAAATTGAAATTAGACACATTGAAAGAACACGATGCATACAGATTTAAGACTTCAGCACCACCTTAATTTTAAGAACATATAAAATAACTGAAAGACTAGTGTCACAAACATTGATTGAATATTCTTTGCTTGAGGAAACTGTTTAAAAATGAGCACATATTTCATTCAGAAAGTGTGGGGGCATCTTTAGATGGTACATAAAATTAAACATTGTTTTTTTTATTGTTCAGTAGCTAAGTCGTGTCTGAGTCTTTGTGACCCTGTGGACTGCTGCACACTTCCCTGTCCTTCACTACCTCCTGGAGTTTGCTCAAACCGTTGTCCATCGAGTCGATGATGCCATCCAGCCGTCTCATACTCTGCCACCCCCTTCTCCTCCTGCCCTCAATCTTTCCCAGCATCAGGGTCTTTCCAATGAGTTATTACCAAATATACCTTATCTCTGCTCCTCTAAAGAAAATAGCAAAGCAGCAGTATTGTTCATTCATAAGAACTACAGCTATTAGGTTGGTGCAAATGTAATTTCTGTTTCAGACTGAATTTTAAATCATTATAACTAGGCTCAAACACATCTTTATTAATCAAAATAGGAACCATTGCAACCAACACATTTTTGTCAATGAGAAGTAAGTTTGTTTATTCCTATAGTGTAAAAATCTGTGCTTTAGGATTCAGTGAACTCTTGGAAAGAATTTTCTGCCCCCTGCTAGTTGTGGAAAGTGTTTTCCCTGCAGAAAGTTGTCAGATGCTTGAAGAAGTGGTAGTCAGTTGGCGAGAGGTCAGGTGAATATAGTGGATGAGACAAAACTTCATAGCCCAATTCATTCCACTTTTGAAGCATTGGTTGTATGACATGTGGTATTGTGGAGGAACGTTGGGCCCTTTTCTGTTGACCACTGCTGGCTGCAGGTGTTGCAGTTTTCGGTGCATCCCATCGATTTGCTGAGCCTACTTCTCAGATGTAATGGTTTTGCTGAAATTCAGAAATCTGAAGAGGATCAGATGGGCAGTGGACCACCAAACAGTGACCATGATTGCTTTTTGGTGCAATTTTGGCTTTGGGAAGTTCTTTGGAGCTTCTTCTTGGTCCAACCACTGAGTTGGTCAATGCTGGTTGTCATACAAAACCCACTTTTTGTTGCACATCACAATCTGATCAAGAAAGAGTTCATTGTTGTTGCATAGAATAAGAGAAGATGACTCTTCAAAATGACAATTTTTCTTTTGATTTTTGGTCAGCTCATGAGGCACCCACTTACTGAGCGTTTTCACCTATTCAATTTGCTTCAAGTGTCGGATGACCATAGAATGGTAGACACTGAGTTCTTCGGCAACTTCTCATGTAGTTGTAAGGGATCCACTTCAATGATCCTCTCAGTTGGTCGTTGTCAACTTCCAATGGCTGGCCACTCTGCTTCTCATCTTCAAGGGTCTCATCTCCTTTGCAAAACTTCTTGAACCACCACTGCAGTGTATGTTCATTATCAGTTGTTGCTGTTGTGAGTTGTCTCTGCTTCTTTACAACCCACTTTGAAGTGGAGTAAGAAAATCATTTGAATTTGCTTTTTGTCTAACATCATTTCCCTAATCCAAAATGAATATAAACTAAACAGCAAGTAATGTCATTAGCAAAAAAACAAAGTAAGAAATTTACATTAAAATGATGTATAATATAACCACATTTATTTATGAATGTACTCCAATATCAAATGGCAAATTTCAACAATGCAAAACTACAGTTACTTTTGCACTAACCTAATATTATTTCATTAAAAATATTGAAGTAGCATAAGGTAAATAGTAATACTTTCTTTTCTTTTGGAACAGTAGTTCTTTGAAAAAACAGTTCAAAATGCCCCAAATGCCAGATTTTGCTAAGACTGTAGTCAAATGAAAGTGCTTAGTCTTGTTAGAAATTCCACTTAATGTTACAAAATGGTCCACTGTTACTTTCAGAACCACTACAAGATTACAGGGTGACAAAATTTCCATTAGCAATCCAATGGAGTAACTGAAGCAAAGGGTCCCAAGAGGACATTATCATAGACATGATCTATTGAAGAAGACTCTGTTACTAAGGTGTGAGAAAATGTTAATCAGTGAAAAATGTTAATTATAGTGTTAAAAGGCTTTATGCATATACACAAAAATGAGCTACGGGGAACAGAAAGATTAGGATGTGAGCAAGGACTGGCAAGCATTCTAAAGGCCCCTTATTCACATGAAAAGGGGTCTCTTTATTAAATAGAACATACATATTTTTTTCTTTTGCCACAGTTAAATCACCACGCTATGAATTTTCAAACACAGACTAGATCTTTGGTATTTTTTCTTCTTATTGTTATTTTTAATGTGACTTCCAATAACTATCTTTGTTAAGAACGGAAATTTCTCCAAACAGTAATTGGTACCTTGTGTTTTGAGGCAAGTCCACAGAAGGCTCAGGCCTAAGACATTTTGGTTGGTTTTCAGTTCTGCTGCCAGCTCGAACTCTGGTTTTATCACAGTCACCAGCTCATTCATCTTCTATGAATTTTCAGTGCTGGTATTTTGAGAATTGGTTTTCTTTGTTTACCAGGAAATGGTCTGCTTAAACTAACTGTAGGTCTATCACAATGGTAAGTTTGTTAAAAAGGAGATTGTTGTTGCTGTCTAGTCACTCAGTAATGTCTGACTCTGAGATTCCATGGACTGTAGCCCGCCAGGCTCCTTTGTTTATGAAATTTTCCAAGCAAGAGTACTGAATTGGGTAGCCTTTCAGAAGGATTTTCCCAACCAAAGGATTGAACCCAGGTCTCCCACATTCCAGAGTGTTTACTGTCTGAGCTATCAGGGTTCCACCAGGAAAGTCCCCAAAAGGAGTTTATCAGATGATAAACCCTGAATTTCTAATTTAGGCCATCTTGGGTAAAGCCTTAGTATTGCATCTTAATAAGCATTCTCAACTAATTCTATGCCTGAAGTCCGTGGTGTATATTTTAAGTTAAATTGTTAAATTACTTTAGGTTCTGGCCCTGCACTAATCCTCACATCAGCACCTCCTAAGTTCTAGAGGTGTAGTTCAATAACAGAAACCATTTCCTTTACATGTAGATATATCCTAGGTTTAAATTTTTAACCTGGACTCCACTGAATATACTGACAAATTTATTAAAAAGTTCCTCTATTTGTGTGTCCTAAATCTCCTTCAGTAATTTTACTCTAAAATGAGCAAGGGGTACAGCTGGTGTTGGCCACAGACCTGATTTGGGACATTTCACTTCATGACATAGGAACTATATTTGGTTTTTGGCCATGGAGAAACATTCAGAAAGAACCAATTTTAATATCATTCCCTAACATTTTAAAATGTCCAGTGAACAAAAATTCTGAACCATCTAATATTTTATTTTGTAATGCAGTCCATGGTATCTACACTGTCATCTATCCAACACACCTGGGCTCTTTAATTAGTACATAGTTAAATGTATTTTAATGGCATGTATATCGAAACTGTTATTATAAAATGTAACTGCAATAGTTCCGTTTATGAACAAATTTTCCCTAATATATACTACATGGCCTATGTCAAAATAAAGTGACAATGGAGAAGAGAAAAGAGAGAAGAAAGAGAGAGGTTGACTGAGATTTGTTCTGATTCTAGAGAAGAAGTCAGAGTCATTTGATCTTGGTCTCCAGATGGGAAACTGCAGATTTGTCTCTTATTACTTTCACCTATTTTTCTGCAGAATCTGTGATGAATGAATCTTTGTGTGGGCAGTCACATTTTAAGTGCATAAGAATGCATCAGTGGCTTCAGTAAAGATAATAATTATATTAATTTTATATTTGTTAGCCCTTTTATATATTAATCCACATTTTAACCATCAACTTTTTTTTTACAGCTAAACTTGTTTGTAACTTTATTCTCCATGTCCTGCCATTTGTAGATATTCTTGACAATGATAAGCCATAATTTGACCGTGACAGTGCCACCTTCCAAATTTGCCTGTCTATATATAACATGTCAAATTTTACCCCAGTACCCGCCTCATCAAAGATACTATGCTGTTGCCATAGTTTGCCAAATAAGATTGACTTATTTAATGTTTATTATTCTCATAGTATTTTTTTTGAAAGGAGAGACACCCAGAAGATATATTATTCTTTGACATTTTTGATCATTTAACTGAGCTAAAATTCACCTCACCTACAGTTCACTATTTCAACTATTTTAAAGTACACAGTCCAGTGGCTTTGGGTACATTCAAAATATTGTGTAACCATCATCACCATCCAATTCAAGGATATTTTCATCAGCCTGAAAAGACAACCAGCTCAGACAGTAAAGAATCTGCCTGCAATGCAGGAGACCTGGGATCGATCCCTGGGTCAGGAAGACTCTTGGACAAGGAAATGGCAACCTGCTCCAGTATTCTTGCCTAGAGAATTCCATGGACAGAGGAACCTGGAGGGCTGCAGGCCATGGGATCACAAAGAGTCGGACACGACTGAGTGATTCACACTTTCACTTTCATACTCAATAAATGGTCACTCACTATTCTTCCCCTCCCCTCAGCTACTTGTGACCAGTAATCTGTATTCTACATCTGTGAATTTGCCCCTTAGGGGCATTTCATATAAACAGAAACATAAATTATGTGTCATTTGGTGTTCTGGATACTTTTACTTAGCAAACTATTTGCAAAGTTGACCCATGTTATAGCATGTATCCACACTTCTTTCCTTGTTATGATTGAATAATATTCCACTGTGGGAATATACCACATTTGTTTATTTATTTACCAGTTGAGTTGTGACTGTTATACATAATGCTGCTATGAATGTTTTTGTTTGAGCTTCTCAATTCTCTTGGGTATATACCTAGGAGTGGAGTTTCTGAGTCATATGGAAATTCTCCAGTTAACTTTTTTGAGGAAATTTCAAAATTTGCCAAGCACTTAACCATTTTACATTCCCATCAGCAATGTATTAGTTTTGCAGTTTATCTGCATCCTCACTGACATCCATTATTTTCCTTTTGTGTTTTTAATTATTGTAGCCACTCAAATGGGTGTGGAGTGGGATCTCATTGTGCTTTCTCCTTAATGATAAGTACTATTGAGCATTTTTTATGTGTTTTGGGGGGCAATTTGTTCATCTTCTTTGGAGAAATATCTCTTCAAGTCCTTTGTTCATGTTTAATTAGCATTTTTGTCTTTTAAAATAAAAAATATTTTATTGGAATATAGTTGATTTACAATGTTAGTTTCTGCTAATGTAACATTCACGTTGTACAGCAACGTGAATCAGTTATACACATACATATACCCACTCTTTTTTTAGATTCTTTTCCCATATAGGTCATTACAGAGTATTAAGAAGAGTTTTATGTGCTATACAGTAGGTCCTTATTAGTTGCCTGTTTTATATATAGTACTGTGTATATGTCAATCCCAGTCTCCCAATTTATCCCTCTCCTTGTCTTACATGGCAACCCACTCTAGTATTCTTGCCTGGAAAATCCCATTGACAGAGGAGCCTGATAGGCTACAGTCCATGGGGTCGCAAAGAGTCGGACACGACTGAGCAACTTCACTCACGCACTCACTCACTTGTCTTATCCCCTGGTAATCATAAGATTGTTTTCTACATCTGTAACTCTGTCTTTTTAAAAAATAAATAAGATTTAATTGATATTTTTGTCATTTTAAAATTTGAGGTATAACTAATATACAAAAAACTGCACATATTTAATTTATACAATTTTATGAGTTTGGATATATGCATACACTTGTGAAACCACCACCACAATCAAGGTAATAGACATACATATCACCTCCAAAAGTTTTCTTGTGTCTCTTTGAATTGTTTTTTATCATAAGAATATTTAACATGAAATCGACCCTTTTAACAAAATGTTAAGTGCACAATACAGTACTGTTGACTATAGCACTGTGCCATAGAGAGGATTTCTAGAACAAATTTAACTTAACTGAAATTTTATACAAATTGAAAAACAGCTCCCCATTTCCCTCTTAACAATTTTAGATACCTCACAGAAGCAGAACCAAGCAATATAGCAATATTTGTCTTTCTGTGACTTGATTTTGTTGAATTGGGAGTGTTTTTCTTTAATATATCCTGGATGCTAGATCATTATCAAATATATGATTGGCAAATATTTTCTCCCATCCCATGGGTTGTGTTTTCACTCTCTTGATAGTATCTCTTAATGCAAAAAATGTGTTATTTTGATTAAATCAGTAGATCCATTTTTATGTAGTTTTCTTTAAGCAGCTTATTTTTTTTTTTTTTTAGTTCTACCAGCTTATTGCTAACAACACTTTTCCCCCCACCCTCATGCACACATGCTCAGTCATGTAACCCCATGGACTGCAGCCCCCTAGGCTCCTCTGTCCATGGACCTTTCCAGGCACGAATATTGGAGTGGGTTGCCATTTCTTTCTCCAAGTAGCTTGAGCTTTTAGTGTCATATCTAAGAATCCATCGTCAAATCCATTGCCTTAAATGTTAACTTTTTTTTTCCTAAGAATTTTATAATTTTAGCTATTACCTTAGATTTTTATCTATTTTGACTTAATTTTTATATGAGTAATGAAGGAAGAGTACAGCTTCATTCTTTTCCATGTGAATATCAGTTGTCTATCTCAACAACGTTGGTTAAAAAGACTATTCTTTCCCCATTGAACTGTCTTGTCACTCTGGTGGAAGATCAACTAGCCATAGATGTATGGCTTTATTTGTGGACTCTTAAAGGAGATCAGCCCTGGGTGTTCTTTGGAAGGAATGATGCTAAAGCTGAAACTCCAGTACTTTGGCCACCTCATGTGAAGAGTTGACTCATTGGAAAAGACTCTGATGCTGGGAGGGATTGGGGGCAGGAGGAAAAGGGGACAAGAGAGGATGAGATGGCTGGATGGCATCACTGACTCGATGGACGTGAGTCTCTGGGAGTCGGTGATGGACAGGGAGGCCTGGCATGCTGCGATTCATGGGGTTGCAAAGAATCGGACACTCCAATATTCTTGCCTGAAGAATTCCATGAACAGAGGAGCCTGGTTGGCTACATCAAGTCATTTGTGTATAGAAATAGTTTCACTTACTACTTTCCAGTTTGCTAATGACTTCTTTTTGATTGCCTGATTTACCTGCCTGAAATTTCCAGTGCACTGTTGAATAGAAATAACAAGATGAGCATCCTTATTTTCACTGTGATATGGGGAAGCGGGGGGATGGAACTTTCCATCTTTCTCCATTTAATATATTGTTAGCTGTGGATTCTTCAGAGATGCCTTTTACAGATTGAGAATGTTGCATTCTATTCCTATTTTACTGAATTATCAATAAAGGGTGTTGGACTTTGTCAAATGTTTCTTCTGCAGCAATTGAAATGACTTTTTTATGTTTGATATTTATTAATAAGGTATATTAAATTCATTTTCTTATTAAACCCACCCTTGTAGTCCAGGGATAAATACTACTTGATCATGGTGTATAATCCTTTCAATATGCTGTTACATTCAGTTTACTAGTATTATGTTGAGGTTTTTTGTATCATATACTTAGGGGACATTGGTTTGTAGGTGTTCGTTTCTAAAAATATCTTTGTCTGATTTTTGTACCAGAGTTTTATAATGAGTTAAAAGTAATCACTCCACTATTTTGGGGGAGAATTTTGAGCATTACTTTACTAGCGTGTGAGATGAGTGCAATTGTGTGGTAGTTTGAGCATTTTTGGCATTGCCTTTCGTTGGGATTGAGATGAAAACTGACCTTTTCCAGTCCTGTTGCCACTGCTGAGTTTTCCAAATTTGCTGGCATATTGAGTGCAGCACTTTCACAGCATCATCTTTCAGGATTTGAAATAGCTCCACTGGAATTCCATCACCTCCACTAGCTTTGTTCGTAGTGATGCTTTCTAAGGCCCCCTTGACTTCACATTCCAGGATGTCTGGCTCTAGGCCAGTGATCACACCATTGTGATTATCTGGGTCATGAAACTATTTCTTGTACAGTTCTTCTGTGTATTCTTGCCACCTCTTCTTAATATCTTCTGCTTCTGTTAGGTCCATACCATTTTTGTCCTTTCTTGAGCCCATCTTTGCATGAAATGTTCCTTTGGTATCTCTGATTTTCTTGAAGAGATAGATCCCTAGTCTTTCCCACTCTGTTGTTTTCCTCTATTTCTTTGCATTGATCGCTGAAGAAGGCTTTCTTATGTCTTCTTGCTATTCTTTGGAAGTCTGCATTAAGACGCTTATATCTTTCCTTTTCTCCTTTGATTTTCGCTTCTCTTCTTTTCACAGCTATTTGTAAGGCCTCCCCAGACAGCCATTTTGCTTTTTTGCATTTCTTTTCCATGGGGATGGTCTTGATCCCTGTCTTCTGTACAATGTCACGAACCTCATTCCATAGTTCATCAGGCACTCTATCTATCAGTAAAGTAATGCTCAAAATTCTCCAAGCCAGGCTTCAGCAGTATGTGAACTGTGAACTTCCTGATGTTCAAGCTGGTGTCAGAAAAGGCAGAGGAACGAGAGATCAAATTGCCAATATCCACTGGATCATGGAAAGGGCAAGAGAGTTCCAGAAAAACATCTCTTTCTGCTTTATTGACTATGCCAAAACCTTTGACTGTGTGGATCACAATAAACTGTGGAAAATTCTGAAAGAGATGGGAATACCACACCACCTGATCTGCCTCTTGAGAAATTTGTATGCAGGTCAGGAAGCAACAGTTAGAACTGGACATGGAACAACAGACTGGTTCCAAATAGGAAAAGGAGTACGTCAAGGCTGTATATTGTCACCCTGTTTCTTTAACTTATATGCAGAATAAATCATGAGAAATGCTGGACTGGAAGAAACACAAGTTGGAATCAAGATTTCTGGGAGAAAATCAATAACCTCAAATATGCAGATGACACCACCCTTATGGCAGAAACTGAAGAGGAACTAAAAGCCTCTTGATGAAGGTGAAAGTGGAGAGTGAAAAGGTTGGCTTAAAGCTCAACATTCAGAAAACGAAGATCATGGCATCCGGTCACATCAGTTCATGGGAAATAGATGGGGAAACTGTGTCAGATTTCATTTTGGGAGGCTCCAAAATCACTGCAGATGGTAACTGCAGCCATGAAATTAAAAGACCCTTACTCCTTGGAAGGAAAGTTATGACCAACCTAGATCACATAATCAAAAGCAGAGACATTGCTTTGCCAACAAAGGTTCGCCTAGACAAGGCTATGGTTTTTCCTCTGGTCATGTATGGATGTGAGAGTTGGACTGTGAAGAAGGCTGAGCACCGAAGAATTGATGCTTTTGAACTGTGCTGTTGGAGAAGACTCCTGACAGTCCATTGGACTGCAAGGCGATCCAACCATTTCATTCTGAAGGAGATCAGTCCTGGGATTTCTTTGGAAGAAATGATGCTAAAGCTGAAACTCTAGTACTTTGGCCACCTCATGCGAAGAGTTTACTCATTGGAGAAGACTCTGATGCTGGGAGGGATTGAGGGCAAGAGGAGAATGGGATGACAGAGGATGAGATGGCTGGATGATATCACTGTCCTGATGGACATGAGTCTGAGTGAACTATGGGAGTTGATGATGGACAGGGAGGCCTGGTATGCTGTGACTCACTGGGTCTCAAAGTGTCAGACACGAATGAGTGACTGAACTGAACTGAACTGAACTGAACTGAAACCAAAAAGGTGTAGAAATTTAGCAACTAAATTCTATTTCCTGACTACTACACTTCTGCTATGCAGTCTATTTTCTCCACATCTTAGAAGACTGAGGGGGCCATGATGTTTGAAACAGAAGTGACACTGTGGCAACAAATGAAAGAATATTTGAGAGAAGGAAGGGCTTCCAACGTTTTTACCATCTATGATACTCCATAAAAACTGTGCTGTGTATGCACCAGAAAAATTAAGATGAATTTTATCTTAATTTGCTTTCAATGTTTACAATAAAACGACCAAACATTTTCTTATTAAAAAAAAAAAGAGTTCTTTTTCCATGAATTATCAGGTTAAAATTGCTCCAATGTCCACTCTACCTGTGTGCACTATATGGGCAGATTTGATATCAGTTCTTCTTAAAAATCGAATGTTATCTCAGTGGTTCCTTCTCAGACCTGTCTTACTCTCTCCACCATTTGTTTCCTCAGTCCTCCTGGGACATGAGGGAACAAAGGGTGGAGAGGGCAAGACTTCCTGGGGATGAGGAAATAAAGAGTGGAGAGGAGAGGGCAAGACAGGTCTGGAGAAGGGACCACTGAGATAACATTAGACTTTCAAGGATAATTGATATCAAATCTGCCCATATAGTGCACAAAGACAGTAGAATATTGGGACAATTTTAACCTGATAATTCATGGGAAAAGGACTTTTTCAAATAAGAAAACATTTAGTCATTTTCTTATAAAAACTGAAAGCAAATTAAGATAAATTTTAAAGCTAAAATGCAACAATAACTGTTATAGTATATTCACTCTCACGTAAACAGGCCGATCACCCTGAAGACAAGTGTTTTGCAGCCTGAATATTCATCACACTACATAACCCACTGTACCAATCGCATTTTCCCTTTGTCACAAAACGGTTTCTATTAAAGCTAGTATGGCTAGAAGGGAATATAAATTAGTCCCCCCACAACCCTTTTAAACCTTTAACACATCAAAGGCTCTATACTATGTACATGTACGTTAACGAACAATTTTCTCAAAGTAATGGGGTTTTAGACAAATATCAGAATCGGTATTTGTGTCAAAGAACCAGAGTACCAAGTGGAGATTTTTTCAAGTTAACCTATTATTTGCTATGTTTACCATTGAATTATCACAGTGCAAGGTAACTGGTAAGTAGTTCAGTACTTGCACGAGCTGCACAGAACAAGAAGCTGGAGATGACAGGAACAAGTTGTGGATCCAACAATTGCAGCGTGGACCTAGCATTGTCTACTCTGTCAAACCCGATCTACTTGTCGTCTCCGTCATCATCACTGTGGTTGCATAGCCGCAGGTCTGTGTATGCAGGCCTTCGTCGCCGGTGGAGACTTGCTCTGCTTCTTCCTGGCTAGTAGTCTTGTCGTGGCTGATGACATGGGAACTTTCTTCGTTATTATCATCCTCGTAGTCATGCAGTAGATCTCTGGAAATGAGGTGTCCGGCGAGTTTGATGTTCTTTCCTGTGCTGTAGTGAAGTTTCCTTTTCATTTCAAACTGCCGATGTTTCTCTTACCTGTCAAGGTAGATTTTGCTGCTGTGCGCTCCATCCAGTTCGGGCTCTCGCACTGGATAGCTGGAATCGGAGGTGTAGGTGGCGGCCAATCTCTTGGCTAAGCTGTCGATGGCCGTGGTTTCACTCTCCGCACTTCTTTCCCCATGATTCTGCAGACCGAAATGGGGAGTGCTGGGCTCATTCATCTTCATGAAATCGTAGTCTCGGTACTCTGGACGGTAGGTTGCCAAGATGTTGGACTTGTCCCACTTTTGAGATTTCTTTCTATGGACCTTCTGGAGTGGTCCACCGGACTGCTGGGCCGAGCCTGCGACTGAGGAAGCGGTGGAAGCTCTGTTTTTCAGGATTCCCTTGATGGGCCGGCGAGAAGTGGCTGACATCTTTGGAGAGTGAAGGGCCGCCGCTGAGTGTTGGGTCGCCACAGCTGCCCTCCGTGCTTCTGGCACAAACTGCTGCGCGGAGTGGCTGCCTGGCTGTGCCTTCCGCCCTAAAGGCCTCGCCCTAGATCCTGTGTCACAAAGTACCCCGCGGGTGACGTCACAATGTTCACAGCCGCCATCAGCATCACCGTCAGCACCCCATCAGCACCTAGGGGGAGGGTTCAGGACAGTCGGGGGGATGCCCAAGCTGACCGCTTTCTTTTTTTTAAAAGTGTAAGATTAGAAAATCTGGAGAAGGGCATGGCAACCCACTCCTGTATTCTTGCCTGGAGAATCCCATGGACAGAGGAGCCTGGTGAGCTACGTAGCCCATGGGGTCACAAAGAGTCAGACATGACTGAGCCACTAACACACACAAAATAGGAAATCTCCCTTCATTGCATGTGAAACCGGGAAACACTGTCTTGTGAATTTCTCTATCCCCTGTCTCTGTGCTGGCCGACTGTGCAGAATGCATTTCTCCCTGGGGGTCATGGTCCAAAGTTTCAAAGCCACTCCTTGGGTTGGAAATACTGGAGGCCTAGGCGCTAGCATGGCCATTCACTTGTACCCCTGCCCCACAAGCATGACCCCTGCCCCCTCTCTCCTGTTGCCACCCACACCTCCCTTTCCCTGTACCTACACACCCACACAAACCCTCCTTCCTGCTTTCTGACCAGCCCCGGGATTAATGGTTTGGATGCCCAACCACTTACTGTACCACGGGTAACTTCACCACCTCCTCCCTCGCTGCCCAGCCCAACACCTTCCCTGATCACATATTGCTTCCTCTCCCATCCAGTTCTTCGCTACTGGCTTAACTATTAATATTTTAAGAAACTCCGATTCTATCTCTTCTGACACTACCATCTCTGGTCAGGTTTACAGCCACAGCCTTTGAACTAGCCCCCATCGCTCACCCTATCAGGTCTCCTGCTGGCTTCCAACTTCTCATTCACCTTCGGTTCAGTGTGGTTTCTGAAAAACACCATCAAATCTCGTCACATCTCTGTTTCAAACCCTTTAATGGCTGTCCATTTTCTGTTAACATAAAGTCAGAAATCTAGAAGAGGTGGAAAAGCAGCTCTGTGAGGGTCTGTGATACCAATTTGAAGCCCTCTCCCGGCCATTTCTCTCCACCCTACCTCTAGCTTTTCCTCCCTGCTTTTTAGTTCCAGGAGCAGTCCCCTTCCATCCTTCTTATCCCAGTTTCTCTCTAGGTTCTTCCCACAACCTGGAATGTCCTTTGATATTTCACCTCAGTCCTGACTACCTTACAGGAACCTCTTTCCCGACATCCAAAGCATATTAGTTTTCCTGTGTTTTCATGGCCTCTACTATTGTCTCTGGCAGCAGTCATCAGATCAAATCAGATTAGATCAGTCGCTCAGTCATGTCCAACTCTTTGCCACCCCATGAATCGCAGGACGCCAGGCCTCCCTGTCCATCACCAACTCCCGGAGTTCACTCAGACTCACATCCATCGAGTCAGTGATGCCATCCAGCCATCTCATCCTCTGTCTTCCCTTCTCCTCTTGCCCTCAATCCCTCCCAGCATCAGAGTCTTCTCCAATGAGTCAACTCTTCGCATGAGGTGGCCAAAGTACTGGAGTTTTAGCTTTCGCATCATTCCTTCCAAAGAAATCCCAGGGCTGATCTCCTTCAGAATGGACTGGTTGGATCTCCTTGCAGTCCAAGGCACTCTCAAGAGTCTTCTCCAAAACCACAGTTCAAAAGCATCAATTCTTTGGTGCTCAGCCTTCTTCACAGTCCAGCTCTCACATCCATACATGACCACAAGAAATACCATATCCTTGACTAGGCGAACCTTTGTTGGCAAAGTAATGTCTCTGCTTTTGAATATGTGATATAGGTTCGTCATAACTTTCCTTCCAAGTATTAAGGTTCTTTTAATTTCATGGCTGCAGTCACCATCTGTAGTGATTTTGGAGCCCAGAAAAATAAAGTCTGACACTGTTCACTGTTTCCCTATCTATTTCCCATGAAGTGTTGGGACCAGATGCCATGATCTTCATTTTCTGAATGTTGAGCTTTAAGCCAAGTTTTTCACTCTCCACTTTCACTTTCATCAAGAGGCTTTTTACTTCCTCTTCACTTTCTGCCATAAGGGTGGCAGCAGTCATAGTTGTGGCCATTATGTCTGTTATCTGTGTACACTAGATGGTGAACTCGAAGACACAAGGGAAGGTGTCTGTTTTTTCTCACCATTGTCTTCATCTTCACAACATGATGCTGTACCTGGTACATAGTAGATATTACCATAATTTTTACAGAATGAATAATAAGTGATAGGCTAGTGCTCCCTTGTGCATCCTCAGCCGTTTCCAACCCTTTGTGACCCCATGGACTGTAGCCCACCAGGCTCCTCTGTCCATGGGGATTCTCCAGGCAAGAATACTGGAGTGGGTTGCCATTTCCTCCTCCAAGTAATCTTCCTGACCCAGGGATTGAACCTTAATCTCTCGTGTCTCCTGCACTGGCAGGCAGATTCTTTACCACTGAGCCACCTGGGAAGCACATAATAAGTGATAGGTGATAGGTAATTGGAAGTCTGAGATTTGAGATTTCACAAAAGGGGACTCCACAGCTTTCACTGGCAGATACAAGTTGTTCAGTCATGTGACAAAAACATCCCACATGTGGAATTTGAGGGCTGTTCCAAAGAGTAACTTTGAAATATTTTGTGATTCACAGGCCTCATATTTCACAGGCAGTAACATTCTTCTCAAAAACAGAAAGGAAACTCAGATCCAGTTTCACATTTTCCCCTCCAGGTAGCATTCACAAGATGTTTTTTTCCTCTTCTGATAACATTTCGCTTCCTCTTCTCTCCCTCAAGGTCTTTCCACATTTTAAAACACAAAAGCAAAAGGATGAAAGAACCGCAAAACTTTTACAAGGGTCTTAAGCACCTTAGGTTCAAGTTGTCTTGTATTCTCCAAAGTCCTACTAACTTCAGGAACTCTGCAATCACTTTAAACCTGTATTATTCATCTCAGAAAAATAATTTCCTGATACTGTACTCTTTGAATTAAAAAAAAAAAAATCAACCTGTATTGTGTGGTAAGAGCTTTCAGGGATTCAAAAGCTGATATTCAAGGCTATAGGAAAACCCTCCGGTATGTGAGGGGGAAAAAAAAAAAAAAAAAAAACAACTACTTTCATTACTATATTTAGAAATACTCCAGGCTACTCTTTTCAAAAACCGGTCTGAAAGGCAGCATAGACCCACACAAATGCAATTGGTCCTGGCTGGTAGGCACAGTGGGTCTGTGCGTGTTTAGCTGTAAACAGGGTGTTGACAGATATGCTGATTCCTGTGCATTGGGATTTTGCTTTTGTGTGTACACAACACCCACCCCCACATACTGTGGTCTGAATATCCAAGCTGTTCAATACAGAATGAATCAGCCATCCCAAGGTCTTCCCTTGTGGCTCAGCTTGTAAAGAATCTGCCTGCAATGTGGGAGACCTGGGTTCGATCCATGGGTTGGAAAGATCCCCTGGAGAAGGGAAAGGCTACCCACTCCAGTATTCTGGCCTGGAGAATTCCATAGGCTACAGTCCACGGTGTCTCAAAGAGTTGGACATGACTCAGTGACTTTCACTCACTCACTCAGCCATGGCAAAGTTCTTCAGTTTTCTGAAATTCGTCATACTGTAACACAATGGCAGTTCATACTAGGGCAAAAGGATTGTAATTGTGACCTCCTGACCTGGCTGGATGGCATCGCTGACTCGATGAATGTGAGTCTGAGTGACCTCCAGGAGTTGGTGATGGATAGGGAGGCCTGGCGTGCTGCGGTTCATGGGGTGGCAAAGAGTCAGACACGACTGAGTGACTGATCTGATCTGACCTGGGTCACAAAGAGAATCTTTTAAAGAAATCACCAAGTGTTGCAGATCTCAGTTGAACATTATTTCAAAGTCATCCCTCTCACCTACCATTTGCTAATAATTTCCTTCATGAAAATTGCCCTAAGAAAAAATCATTTTTTGATTTTTTGCCATTGAACTAAAAATTCTCAGTCTAGTCAATATTATCACAAGTTTAAATGTTAGAAAAGATTGACACTTCTTCGGACATTGCTCCTTATATGACTCAGTTGCTATTGCCTAAGGCAATGGCTGAGCAGATTGATCTATGATTCCATCACACTCACACACACACACACACACACACACATTCAAAACTGACTAAAACTTTCCCCGTCAATGACACATTATATGAAATTTAGATACATTCCTAGAAAGCCCTTCTTCTAGCAAATATTTAGTGACCATCAACTATCTCTAGTAAGAGAACCTTTATTCTAAATGCACAGAAAGTGAGGTTGTGCTTCAGTGTTCGTGAATGGATTAATATTTGATAAATACATCTAAATATGCATGCTGTTCTATCATCACAACTTTTAAATACATTTAAAATATCATTTATATTTAAATTAACTGATTGTTCAGCCTGGCAGTAGATCACTTCACAACTTTGTTTCTTCCCCCGAGCATTAGCTCTTTCCATGGAGACATTTTCAAAATGTGTAAATCCAGGGATTGGTTCAAAAGGAGAGCTAAGTCAGGATCCAAGAAATTCTCAGCCCGAAGTGGGAACACCTAGGAAACCAAAAGCTACCACAGAGAAGGTATTCCTGATGTCCTACTAGGTACTATTGGTGAGAAATTATTAAAACACTGCGAGGCAGTCAGGGTTTTCAGGATCAATCATGCTGCCAGAAGTGGAGCTTAATATTAGTCAACCGTGCAGCATCCAAAGGCGTACATCAGTCCATCCAAGGATTTCTACATTACTTGAAGAATTATGTTGGATATTCAGTTCAGATCAGATCAGTTGCTCAGTCGTGTCCAACTCTTTGCGACCCCATGAACTGCAGCATGCCAGGCCTCCCTGTCCATCACCCACTCCCGGAGGTCACTCAGACTCACATCCATCGAGTCAGTGATGCCATCCAGCCATCTCATCCTCTGTCGTCCCCTTCTTCTCCTGCCCCCAATCCCTCTCAGCATCAGAGTCTTCTCCAATGAGTCAAATCTTCGCATGAGGTGGCCAAAATACTGGAGTTTCAGCGTTACCATCATTCCTTCCAAAGAAATCCCAGGGCTGATCTCCTTTAGAATGGACTGGTTGGATCTCCTTGCAGTCCAAGGGACTCTCAAGAGTCTTCTCCAACACCACAGTTCAAAAGCATCAATTCTTCGGCACTCAGCCTTCTTCACAGTCCAGCTCTCACATCCATACATGACCACAGGAATGATGATAGCCTTGACTAGGCGAACCTTTGTTGGCAAAGTAATGTCTCTGCTTTTGTATATGCTATCTAGGTTGGTCATAACTTTCCTTCCAAGGAGTAAGCGTCTTTTAATTTCATGGCTGCAGTCACCATCTGCAGTGATTTTGGAGCCCAGAAAAATAAAGTCTGACACTGTTTCCACTGTTTCTCCATCTATTTCCCATGTAGTGATGGGACCAGATGCCATGATATTTCTTTTCTGAATGTTGAGCTTTAAGCCAACCTTTTCACTCTCCACTTTCACTTTCATCAAGAGGCTTTTTAGTTCCTCTTCAGTTTCTGCCATAAGGGTGGTGTCATCTGCATATCTCAGGTTATTAATATTTCTCCCGGCAATCTTGATTCCAGCTTGTGTTTCTTCCAGTCCAGCATTTCTCATGATGTACTCTGCATATAAGTTAAATAAGCATGGTGGCAATATACAGCCTTGACGTACTCCTTTTCGTATTTAGAACCAGTCTGTTGTTCCATGACCAGTTCTAACTGTTGCTTCCTGACCTGCATACACATTTCTTTATTACATAGTATAAAAATAAAACAGCGGTTTGGTTTTGAATTTCTCTCATATTCCAAACCCGAATTTCTGATAGTCTATTAAACACATGGACTCAGCTTCATGCTATTTGGCCAGCCCTGCAATTTACTTTTAAACTTTCACTTTGCCTGGGACTTGAATGTCAGAAAGTTTAAAGGAGAACACAGGTAAAATGATATTTTAAAATCACACTTTCTTGCAACCTATGCTTGAATCTATTTGGTCAGATTGGTCCAGAGTGGTGCTGAAGGCATCTTTTGTCCTCTCGCTGGCCTGAGAAGAGCTTTCATGAATTGATTTCCCCATTACTTTAACAAGCCCATACTGAGACATTGTGGTTTCTTGGTTAAGTATTTCTGGAGTACATATTCTTTAATTGACAGGCTATTTCAGCTCCTTCAGAACATTTATATGATGAGAAGTCTTAATATTCAACTGTCAGAGAAAGACAAATATCATATGGTATTGACCTTGTGCGGCTGTGGAGTGGCCACAGCATATTTGAAGCAGGATCTCAGTTCCTCAACAGGGACTGAGCCTGGGCTGCAGTGATAAGAGTGCCGAACCCTAACCACTAGACCCCCAGAGATTGGCTAGGAGCAGGGCCTGGCTCTTCTCTGCTATGAAGAAAAAACTCAACAAAGAGACAAAAAGTAGTGAGACAAAGTGCTTATCAGGAGAGAAGATAGGTGCAGAGAAAGCACAGGCAGGCTCAGATAGAGGAAGAGAGAGAGACACGAGCATTGGGGTTCTTCTGGGTTCCCTCTGGTCAATCATCTTGCTTTGTCTGGCTCTGGGGCAATATTGGTCTGACTCAGGACCCTTCCCTGTGTGTGTGCATATTTTTTAGCCAAGACAGATTTAAGCACAAGGGTCTCTGGGAAGTTGACAGAACCTCTTATGGTTTGGCACCCTGAGAATACTTTCTGGGCATGTGTAGCTTTGGGGTTCCCTTGACCACAAGGATGAGAAATATGTGGTCTCTTTATCTTTTGTCCAAGATAAAAGATTGGACATTGGTGCTGCCACATTGTGCTGCCATTATCCTTATCTTGAAGTATCTGTCCACAAGGAATAAATTTCAGCTGTTCCTCCTGCAGCCTCAAAACATGATGCAAATGAACTTATTTCCAAATGAAAACAGACTCACAAACATAGAAAACAAGCTTATGGGTAACAAAAGGAATAGATGATGGGGGTGGGGGTTAAGGAGAGAGAAATTTGGACTTTGGGACTAACATATACAAACTATTACATACAAAATAGATAAACAACAAAGACCTGTATAGCACAGGGAACTATACTCAATATCTTGTAATAACGTATAATAGAAAATAGAATCTGAAAAAGAATACATACATGTACATATGTAAATATAACTGGACCACTTTGCTGTACACTTAAAACTAACATATCATCATAAATCAACTGTACTTCAATTAACAATATTTAACTGTCATTAAATTAATACATATTATATATACATAGTAGAAACTGATATGAAGAAAAATTACTGTACTAAGGCTTATCATAGAAAAACAAATATTTCAAATCTGTCGCAGTATGACTGTGTGATTATAAGGCATGGCATTTTTGCTGAATACTTTAGTGGTCATAAGCTTGCATCTTCCTAAAATAACATAAACTGTTAGTCTTGTTATTGTCCCCCAAATATATGTTAGGCCCTTATTACTATAAGTATCATTGGAAAAATCCCTGATGCTGGGAAAGATGGAGGGCAGAAGGAGAAGAGGGCATCAGAGAGTGAGATGCCTGGATGGCATGACCGATGCAATGGACAAGAACTTGGGCAAACTCCAGGAGTTGGTGATGGACAGGGCAGCCTGGCATGCTGCAGTCCATGGGGTCGCAAAGAATCAGACACAACTGGGCAACTGAACAACGCTATTAGCCTCAGAGGAAACGAATGAACTTTGCCTTCAGTTTGCTTTCTCTAGTTGTCCCTGTTACGTCTATATACCAACCTGAAATAAACAAACAAATAAATACAACTATGTACAAAAGAATTCAGATCACTCTGTCCCTTCTAACACTCATTCTCTAGGCAGAAGCCAGAGTGATCTTTTCAAAAGTAAAACAGATCATGTTATTCCCTGGCTCAAAAGGCTTTATTGTCCTTCCACTGACTCTAGAAAAAGGATCCAAATTCCTCCCTCAATAGGTGTTGTATTATTTTGATCCGACCTCCTCCCTCTCTGGCCTCATTTTCACTGTTTCCCTTTAATCACCATCTTGCTGTTTCTCCAAATGCACAGTTTGCTTCAGCCTTGGGGACTTAGTATTTGCTGTTCTCTCTGTTTAAAGTGCTCTGTCTCTAATCTTTTGCACGGAAAAGCTTTTATGTCTCTGCCCAAAGAGCACTTCCTCAGTGAGGCCTTCCTTGACCACCCATACCAAATCAGCACCCTCGCCCTCCAAACACTCTCTACCCTTCTGATTAATATTATTTAACACAGCATTCAGCACTACCCAAAATTATGTTTATCTCAATTTTCTCATTTGCTATCTGCATTTTCCCACTAGTATAAAGGCAGGATCTTATGCCTCCTATTCCTTGGGATATCCTCAGTGCCAAAGTCAGTACCAGGCCCAGAGTAGGCACTCATGAATCATATGGCAGTGTCTTGGAGAGGTGTTATATCTTTCCTTGGTGCCTGATAAAGTGTGTTATTATCCAAAGGCTGGATCTCATTCAAGTTCTGCATTCATTTAGCTCTGTCATCTTAGACAAAGTATTCACATTCTTGAGCTGTACTTGATTCATCCAAAAAAATGAGAAGGATAGAGCAGTATCTTTCAAATTAGAACCAAAAAATTAATAATGAATACTCTCTATTTTTTACATTACAAGAATGATGATGAAAATCTATATTTTATCCATTTTGTATCTGTAGAGATCAAATACAATATCCATTTTTGCTTTTGTTTAGAATTATATTAGTCCATCATAATTTGCCTTTTCTTACTGTTCATGTCAATGGACATAAGTTTGAGCAAGCTCTGGGAGTTGGTGACGGACAGGGAAGCCTGGCATCCTGTAGTCCATGGGGTCGCAAAGAGCCAGACACAACTGAGCTACTGAAATATTAATAATTTGCAGTTTGTGTCTTTTATTGATAAAAAGGATGAACAAGTCAAGGATAATGTTGTTTTCTAGAAAAATATTTTCTAATGTAAAAATAAAAAAGCATGGGTTATTAAGGCTGAAAAAGCTTTGGAGAAAATGAGCTCTAAAAATTTTTAGAGCTTCAAAATTCTGTGATTCTTAGTATATAATTCAGAATCCTTTGTTGTAAGCAACAGAGTCCATTCTAGGCAGTTACCACAGAAGAGTATCTAATAAAGAATGGCAGGTACCTCAAAGAATCTCTGCATTGAATGAATACAGTTTTGGACTGCAAAATAGTACCACTCTAATTCTATCACTGTCAGATTAAATTTTTACACAGAACTTCTTGTGTAAAACACACACATTATTTATCTTGATCATGTGCTTGTGCACAGTTGCTCAGCAGTGTCCATCTCTTTGGGACCCCATGGACTGTAACCCGCCAGTCTTCTCTGTTCATAACATTTACCAGGCAAGAATACTGGAGTGGGTTGCCATTTCCTTCTCCAGGGAATATTCCCGACCCAGGGATGGAAGCTGTATCTCCTGCATTGGCAGGTGGGAAGCCCTATTTGTGTTGATAAGTAATACCAACTTTAGACCCACAAATCACATGACCAACAAGGAACTGAAGAGGAAGACCCTTTCCACATATCCTTGTCAAATGCCAAGGCATTGTTGGATTGTTGGCCATCTGTCTGTTCAAGGCCACATTGAGACACCTCATTCCTCTCTGCATGGCCCCTACACAACAATTTGTTCTCGTAGACTTTGATGTCACCCTGGGAATCCAAGCAGACTTATACGGTATAAATCTCTTTGCCCTTTGGTCCTCCAGCTTCCCACTGGGGCTTTCCAACTCCCTAGAACACTAACCCAAAATGAAAGGCCCAGATTTATTCCAGCCTCTGTTCTTCCCGCTTCCCCTCTGTCTATCCTTCTTCCCCTATCCCAAGAATTATTTTTCCAACCTGAGTAGGAGTGGTGCTTTACTGTCACTCACATAATTCTTCCAAACGTTATCTATGCGCAGATATTCTTTAATTTCCCTAAAAGTCACAATATGGTTGTCAAGAAGCCACATTTAACCACAGATTAGTTGTTTTCCTGGCTAGTATATTTAAGATAAATTAAATTTGAAAGATTTTACATGGGTCAGGTCAGTTTTGACCCAGGAAATATTTTGCCACAGAAACATATGAAAAACATCCATAAATGTTTATAATCTTTTTTTCCACTTGTGCATTTTCTACTACCAATTGATAACTATTAGTTCAGTTCAGATGAACAGTCTTATCTGACTCTTTACAACCCCATGAATTGCAGCACGCCAGGCCTCCCTGTCCATCACCAACTCCCAGAGTTCATTCAAACTCACATCCATCGAGTTGGTGATGCCATCCAGCCATCTCATCCTTTGTCGTCCCCTTCTCCTCCTGCCCCCAATCCCTCCCAGCATCAGAGTCTTTTCCACTGAGTCAACTCTTTGCATGAGGTGGCCAAAGTACTAGAATTTCAGCTTTAGCATCATTCCTTCCAAAGAACACCCAGGACTGATCTCCTTAAGAATGGACTGGTTGGATCTCCTTGCATTCCAAGGGACTCTCAAGAGTCTTCTCCAACACCACAGTTCAAAAGCATCAATTCTTCAGTGCTCAGCTTTTTTCACAGTCCAACTCTCACATCCATACATGACTACTGGAAAAAGCATAGCCTTAACTAGATGGACCTTTGTTGGCAAAGTAATGTCTCTGCTTTTGAATATGCTATCTAGGTTGGTCATAACTTTCCTTCCAAGGAGTAAGTGTCTTTTAATTTCATGGCTGCAGTCACCATCTGCAGTGATTTTGGAGCCCCCAAAATTAAGTCTGACACTGTTTCCACTGTTTCCCCATCTGTTTCCCATGAAGTGATGGGACCAGATGCCATGATCTATTTTTCTGAATATGTTAGAGCCTTCTTCAAAGCTCAATTCTTGGATCTTCTCTCTTTTCCTCTTTACTCTGCCCCTAAGCCATCCCATCCATGCTCAAGGCTCTAATCTCCATCTATATGTATTGACTCTCTGGCTATATCTACATCTCTGACCCAGATCATTGATTTCCAGCCTCTTCATTGGTATTTCTACTTCTGTGTCTTAAATATTTTCAAATGCAGCAACTTCAAAGCCAAGTTCACAATCACTTCTGTCTGACTTTCCTCTATTGTGCCCCATTTCAGTGAGTAGTACCATAGTTCTCCTGGTAGTGCAAAATCAAGCAAGCAGGCAAATAACAAAGACTAGAGTCGCCCTTGACATCTTTCTTTTCTGCATCCCCTGTACCTTATCTATCACTTCTAACTATTGCCAATTCTTTTTTGTTGTCATGTCCAAAATAAAATGAGTATATCCATTCCACTCCATTTCTACTATGGCTTCATCAGTCCAATCTATGGTCACCTCTTATTTGGACACTCTCCTAAGTGAGCTCCTTGCATTCATTGTTTCCTTCTAATTAGTTCTCCACCATGGATCCTGGAGAAGGTGATGGCATGCCACTCCAGTACTCTTGCCCAGAAAATCCCATGGACAGAGGAGCCTGGTGGGCTGCCGTCTATGGGGTCGCACAGAGTTGGACACGACTGAAGCGACTTAAAAGCAGCAGCAGCAGCCATTATCTTCATTACCCCCACCATAATTTGGCCTCAGGTCAAACAACAGGGAGGGAAGACAGCCCTACACATCAAGAGAAAATTGGATTAAAGATTTTCTGAACATGGCCCCACTCATCAGAACAAGACCCACTTTCCTCCTCAGTCAGTCTCTCCCTTCAGAAAGCTTGCATAAGCCTCTCATCCTTCGATCATCAGAGGGTAGACAGAAAGAATACCACAATCACAGAAAACTAACCAATCTGATCACATGGACCACAGCCTTGTCTGACTAAATGAAACTATGAGCCATGCCATGTATGGCCACCCAACAGATTGGTCATGGTGGAAAGTTCTAACAAAATGTGGCCCACTGGAGAAGTGAATGGAAAGCCACTTCAGTATTCTTGCTTTGAGAACCCCATGAAAAGTATAAAAAAGCAAAAATACAGGACATTGAAAGATGAAATCCCCAGGTAGGTAGGTAGTTGGTCAATATGCTACTGGAGAACAGTGGAGAAATAACTCCATAAAGAATGAAGAGACACAGCCAATGCAAAAACAACCCCCAGTTGTAGATGTGACTAGTGATGGAGGTCAAGTCTCATGCTGTAAAGAACAATACTGTATAGGAACCTGGAATAATAGGTCCATGAATCAAGGTAAATTGGAAGTAGCCAAACAGGAGGTGGCAAGAGTGAACATTGACATTTTAAGAATCAGTGAACTAAAATGTACTGGAATGGGTGAATTTAACTCAGATGACCATTATATCTACTACTGTGGGCTACTGCTGCTAAGCCGCTTCAGTGGTGTCCAACTCTGTGCGACCCCATAAATGGAAGCCACCAAGCTCCCCTGTCCCTGGGATTCTCCAGGCAAGAACACTGGAGTGGGTTGCCATTTCCTTTTTCAATGAATGAAAGTGAAAAGAGAAAGTGAAGTCATTCAGTTGTGTCTGACTCTTAGTGACCCCATGGACTGCAGCCTACCAGGCTCCTCCATCCATGGGATTTTCCTGGCAAGAGTACTGGAGTGGATTGCCATTGCCTTCTCCTCACATTTTTCAGAAAATGGAGATATCTAGCTTCCTCTGTTGGTGGAATGGCCTTATCTCTGTCTTGTTCCAGGTACCATCACTAAATAGACTTACTTGAGCATTTTTTAGATTCTACAAGCAATGTATATGCCCAGTTAGGAACATCATGATCTGGAAGTCGTTGTTTTGTCTTCTCACTCTCTAATTTATACTTGAGTTAGTACTGCCTCAGACTTTTGCCAGAAGTAAATACTGCAACCTATGAAAGACTTGATGCTCAGGGGAAAGAGTGACAAGATGGAAATGATAATACACAAAACGTTTAAACAACTTGGATATCACACTTGATCCTATCAGGAAAGCAGCTGACATAGGACTGCAGCACACTTTATATCCCTCTCTTGGGTTCCTCACAAAGCACAAGTGTTTTAAAATTCAAATGGTGAATTTTGGGTGCAACTTTCTAAATCTTTAGAGTAAATATTTTTAACAGTAAGAATTGATATGAAGGATACTTAAACTTTGCAACTGTAATAATCTTCATTCAGTGAGAACCATATGTTCAATGGGGTAGGGCATGTATAAACTACTGATAACATAAATTCTCTAAGGTAGTTCATTTTTGTATCAATCAGTATTATTACAAAATAAACAAAAGATCTATGATCTCATAGATATAATATTTGTTATCTAAAATGAATTTTGGTAGCAAATAAAGGTAAAGTAATTGTTGTCTCATCCAGTCTAAGAGAAAAAATGATGTTTCTTATCAGATTTCTGTAAAGGCCTTACTGCTTCAGTTGAAGCTGAAATTGTGACACTATCTTGGTACAACTTCAAACCTGGTTAGCAATCAGCAAGTATTAATGATTGCTAAATGATCTTCCGAGGAAGAGCTTAGTATCTTTTTAATCAGTGTCCTGATTTCCGTTAATGTTTTAAGGAAAAAAACAATTTTTAAAAATTCTGGTTTGTAATTGAAGTTAAAATTGGAAGATCGATACATAAGAAATAAGACTCTTGGAACCACATCCCACAGTAAAGCAATGTAGCAATCTGTATAGATATGAGAAGTAGGTACATGATTTGTTAAGTCTTCTGTGGTCTTTTTCATATGTCATGAGACATCTGAGATTTTACAATAAAAGATAAAATTTGAGGTTGACCTTTGTTTTGTATTGTTTATTCACACATACTGACACTTTCTATACTCCTTAAAAAAACAAACAAACAAAAAAAAACTAATCTATGATTTGAGGTAAAATCATAGTGACATGCCCCTGAAAAATGTAAAAACTATATGAAGGTCAATGTTTAGTCATAGCATATCACAATTAGCTAATCTAATAATGCACAGGATGTAAAAGTGAGAACTTTTAGTGCAAAAATTCTGCAAAGAGACTCTTGGCATAAAGTCACTTTACAGGAAATTGTCAGAGAGTGGAGCAAAGTATGCCTCGGAAGATGAAGAGAGTGAAGGCTAGGACATGGAGAGGGGAGAGAAATAGGTAAGCACTGAGTAGTATTCAGAAGAAAGTTTTTTGAGGGAAACAAACCAGGATTTCCTGCACTAGCTCCACTATCTTTATGAGAAATATAACCTTTATTAAACTCAGATTTTTCAACTTAGGTACGGCATCCGGTCCCATCAGTTCATGGGAAATAGATGGAGAAACCGTGGAAACAATGTCAGACTTTATTTTTTTGGGCTCCAAAATCACGGCAGATGGTGACTGCAGCCATGAAATTAAAAGATGCTTACTCCTTGGAAGGAAAGTTATGAACAACCTAGATAGCATATTCAAAAGCAGAGACATTACTTTGCCAACAAAGGTCCATCTAGTCAAGGCTATGGTTTTTCCTGTGGTCATGTATGGATGTGAGTGTTGGACTGTGAAGAAGGCTGAGCGCCGAACAATTCATGCTTTTGAACTGTGGTGTTGGAGAAGACTCTTGAGAGTCCCTTGGACGGCAAGGAGATCCAACCAGTCCTTTCTGAAGGAGATCAACCCTGGGATTTCTTTGGGAGGAATGACGCTAAAGCTGAAACTCCAGTATTTTGGCCACCTCACGCGAAGAGTTGACTCATTGGAAAAGACTCTGATTCTGGGAGGGATTGGGGGCAGGAGGAGAAGGGGACGACAGAGGATGAGATGGCTGGATGGCATCACCGACTCAATGGACATGAGTTTGAGTGAATTCCAGGAGATGGTGATGGACAGGGAGGCCTGGCATGCTGCGCTTCATGGGGTCGTAAAGAGTCGAACACGACTGAGCGACTGAACTGAACTGAACTGAATACTTTTCTTCTGTAAATACTTTTCTTTTCTCACACTTTCTCTTTTCACTTTCATTCATTGGAGAGGGAAATGGCAACCCACTCCAATGTTCTTGCCTGGAGAATCCCAGGGACGAGGGAGCCTGATGGGCTGCTGTCTATGGGGTCTCACAGAGTCGGACACTACTGAAGTGAATGAGCAGCAGCAGCCAGATTTTTTGGTACTTCTCTTTAATCTTTGAATTCAGTAATTTTAACAGAATACACAAATCTTTTCCCATCAGACTTAATGGCAATTCGTTGAGTCAATTCGGTATTCAGACTCTTCTTTCTTTACCTAAGGAAGATATTTCCCAGGTTAATCCTCACTTCTTTTCCAACATTTCTGTTCTCTCATTCAGAAACATTTTGTATTTGTATCTTGGGTTCCCAAATCTGATATCTGGCACTTTTTTTTCTCCTCCTTGAATCACCATCTAGTTTCCAACATCTACATTTAGAAGTGTGATTTCCCTTGATTTTCAAAGCTGTTAATTCATGTCTAAGTAGTGAAGCTTTTCTTGCTTAAAACTTATTTGCTGAAGTCTAAAGAAAGTGGGGAAAACCACTAGACCATTCAGGTATGACCTAAATCAAATCCCTTATGATTATACAGTGGAGGTGAGAAATAGATTTAAGGGACTAGATTTGATAGACAGAGTGCATGATGAACTATGGATGGAGGTTCGTGACATTGTACAGGAGTCAGGGATCAAGACCATTCCCCTGGAAAAGAAATGCAAAAAAGCAAACTGGCTGTCTGAAGAGGCCTTACAAATAGCTGTGAAAAAAAGAGGAGTGAAAGGCAAAGGAGAAAAGGAAAGATATAAGCATCTGCTTGCAGAGTTCCAAAGAATAGCAACGAGAGAAGAAAGCCTTCCTCAGCGATCAGTGCAAAGAAATAGAGGAAAACAACAGAATGGGAAAGACTAGAGAGCTTTTCAAGATAATTAGAGATACCAAGGGAACATTTCATGCAAAGATGGGCTAGATAAAGGACAGAAATTGTATGAACCTAACAGAAGCAGAAGGTATTAAGAAGAAGTGGCAAGAATACACAGAAGAACTGTACAAAAAAGATCTTCACGACCCAGATAATCATGATGGTGTGATCACTCAACTAGAGCCAGACATCCTAGAATGTGAAGTCAAGTGGACCTTAGAAAGCATCACTACGAACAAAGCTAGTGGAGGTGATGGAATTCCAGTTGAGCTATTTCAAATCCTGAAAGATGATGCTGTGAAAGTGCTGCACTCAATATGCCAGCAAATTTGGAAAACTCAGCAGTGGCCACAGGACTGGAAAAGTCCAGTTTTCATTCCAATCCCAAAGAAAGGCAATGCCAAAGAATGTTCAAACTACCACACTATTGCACTCATCTCACATGCTAGGAAAGCCAGGCTTCAGCAGTACGTGAACCGTGAACTTCCTGATGTTCAAGCTGGTTTTAGAAAAGGCAGAGGAACCAGAGATCAAACTGCCAACATTTGCTTGATCATGGAAAAAACAAGAGATTTCCAGAAGAAAAACATCTATTTCTGCTTTATTGACTATGCCAAAGCCTTTGACTGTGTGGATCACAATAAACTGTGGAAAATTCTGAAAGGGATGGGAATACCAGACCACCTGACCTGCCTCTTGAGAAATCTGTATGCAGGTCAAGAAGTGACAGTTAGAACTGCACATGGAACAACAGTGGATGCAAAGAGGAAAACGCAGGCCGATTTTTTACCACTGCGCCATCTGGAAAGTCCCACCTGATGCAAAACTTCATCTCCCTTAAACAGTTTTCCATGTCTTCCTCTTGTCTTGGTTGTCCTATTTGATTTTCCTCTCTTAGAACTGAGGGTCTCATTTTTGACTGTTATTTGTCGTTTTTTTTTTTTTTTTTTCTTTCTCTCTTGTCTCAGTTCAACTTGTGGGTTATGTCTGATGTCCAGGTACTTTAAGCAGAGACACTCTCTAGAATGGCTAGGAATTAATAGTCTCTGGCTGTCTGGGCTGTCAGTACCCTAGGTCACAAGTTGTCAGTTCCCCTTAGAAGCACCAGATGGATGCCTCTCTGTCACCTGTTCAGCTCCAAAGAGTGAGGCTCCCTAAATTCTGGAACAGTGAATACTCACACCACTTTCTCTGCTCCTCTGAGATACTTTTCAGTGCTTGTGGAGACCAGTAGGTTCACCAGAAACCCTCACAGAAGCCAGCAACACCATTCCACTTGTGTATATATTTATTCTGATGGCAACCAAGTGACTGTGGTATCTTGAGTTTCCTGCTAAGGCTTCCTGCAGTCATTCACAGATCTTTGTCTTACCCAGACAAGAAAGGTTCTTTGCTAGCTCTTTGTCAGATCAGTTCCCAGAAGAACATAAGGCCAGTTCTTCACCCACTGGGTTCCACCACTCTGTGGGCTCCAGCAACTATTCTGTACATAAATGGTAGTTTGTACTTGGGTTGAAATTGAAAGAAAGGGCCACACAAACTTTCATCTTCCAAGTCTTATAATCCTTTGCATTTTCATTGTTTACTTCCCTCTCCTAAAGTGTTCACCACAATAAACTCCAAATATCTGATTACTTTCTAATTGCAAGATAACCAGGGCTCCATCAGGGCCAGGAATATGAATATCTAATTCAGTGTTTTATCCATGGTGTATTACACAATGTCAACACATATTTGGTGCTAAATAAAAATTTCAGGAGTGAATGAAGTTACGAATGCATGACAAAGAATTGAAAAGAGGTTACCCAAAATCCATAGAATAATAGAAATTAGACAACCCACCAGGACTTGGACGGCAAGAAAGGCAATATCAGGAGACCATGAAAATAAGCCGGGGCCAGAATGAAATATGTCCTCACCATCAAAGTCATTGTTCATTGAAGAAATGCATAGTGAATGAGGCTGGGAGCATGGTGTGAACAGAAAAAAACTTGTCAGCTTTACCTATGAGCTACAGTCTTATATTGTTAAGTATTTTGTTATTGCTTTGTATTTTGATATTGCTGAGTATTTTGTTAATTAAATTGCTTAATATAATTCTGTGCCAACAGTGCTTCAAAATATGGTGCACAGGGAGAAAACTGCATTGTCTTGTTAAATGTAATTGGTACTCTCGTGTGTAAGGCATACTATAACAAGAAGGATGCTTATGAAAGGCATGATTATATCCCTAATTATTCACTTATTTTCTTTATTTTTTCTTACAAGTATATTAGATTCCATGTTAGACCTTGAAGATTCAATATGGAACAAGTTGATAGGCTAGTGGGAGTATAGATAAATCAAGAGTAGGCAGTATGTCATGATAGGGTCTGTGTTCTCTGTTTGTTAGGGTAACACTAGGTGTTAATGCAGATAAACCCTCAAATCTCAGTAGCTGAAAATGATAGAAGTTTCTTTCCTGCCTATATGAGCCCAAGGGGCAGTGGGCTTAGAAAGGGATTGTTCTCCTCCAGGCAGTGATTTGGGGAACTAGATTGATGCAGGCTCTGATGTATTTAACACGTTCCTTCCAAGGCTGTCTGGACTGTCTATATCCAATCAGATGTAGAAGGATGTTTCTGATGGGTTGCTCCAGGATGCCATGGATCTCTCTTTTGTCTGTGTTCTGAACTCAATCACATGGCAAAATTCAACTTAGAATGTCAGGGAAAGTTTCCTTTGAAAAAGTAATTTCAGACCAAAAATCTGAGTTACCAAGTTATAGCCTGATAAGGCGTGGATGAAAGAGTTTACTAGGCTGAGAGAAGAGCTAGAAGAAAGGCAAAAGAATGTACGTCACTTTCTAGAATATTGAAATATTATATTATGGCAGTGACACCACTATTTAAATAGAAGTTAAAATAAGGACAGAGAAATAACTTTCCTTAATGCCATGAAGTGTTGCAAATATTTTAAATATCTGAAATTGTGCTATGCAATTTGATTGAAGCAAAAACACTTGAGTACAGATATTTTCACACATTCTGAATAATGTGTTCTAAGTAAGTGGTTGTTACATTCTTAGGTTCTTACATTTTGTTGAATTTAAACCTTACTCTTTTAGGAATAAAGGAATAGAGGCAAAGAGAATTTAGATGAATTACTCAAATTCAACTGTAGTAAAGACATTAGAACTGGATTGGAAGGAAAGTTAGGACCAATCTAGATAGCATATTCAAAAGTGGAGACATTACTTTGCCAACAAAGGTCGGTCTGGTCAAGGCTATGGTTTTTCCTCTGGTCATGTATGGATGTGAGAGTAGGACTGTGTAGAAGGCTGAGCACCAAAGAATTGACGCTTTTGAACTGTGGTGTTGGAGAAAACCCTTGAGAGTCCCTTGGACTGCAAGGAGATCCAACCAGTCCATTCTGAAGGAGATGAGCCCTGGGATTTCTTTGGAGGGAATGATGCTAAAGCTGGTTCGATGCATGATACTGGATGCTTGGGGCTGGTGCACTGGGATGACCCAGAGGGATGGTATGGGGCGGGAGGAGGGAGGAGGGTTCAGGATGGGGAACACGTATATACCCGTGGCAGATTCATTTTGATATATGGCAAAACAAATACAATATTGTAAAGTTAAATAAAAAAAAAAGCTGAAACTCCAGTACTTTGGCCATCGCATGCGAAGAGTTGACTCATTGGAAATGACTCTGATGCTCGGAGGGATTGGGGGCAGGAGGAGAAGGGGACAACAGAGAATGAGATGGCTGGATGGCATCACTGACTCGATGGACATGAGTCTGAGTGAACTCCGGGAGTTGGTGATGGACAGGGAGGCCTGGCGTGCTGTGATTCATGGGATCTCAAAGAGTCAGACACGACTGAGCGACTGAACTGAACTGAGAGGTATTTAATTCTATTTTCTATATAATTTTAAAAATACAAGTTTGTTTTAACATACACTTTAAAATAATAACTTGATTATGTCAAAGTCAATGGATTCAAGATTTGCTTACTAAATTGGCCATTACATATTCCAGATTATGTGCACAATATTAAGAATATTTAAGTTATTTTCAGTGAGTCAGTAGAGAGCCATCACTTGATGTCTCTATTCCTCTAAATAAAAAAGTCTGAAATGATTTTGAACCCAGATTTCATAAGGATAAAGAACATTTTCATTGAGGAAAGATTATATATATTTTCATATTATATATATAATATGATAGATAAAATATGTATAATGTATATATAGGTATATAATATATGATTACATATTATAGTATTGTGTGTGTGCATGCGTATATATGTATACATCACACACATATACCTGAAATTATTGTATATGCAATATGTATTACTTTATATTACATATATGCAATATTATGTTATTGTAGTATATATACGGTAATAACAACACCATGATGTATATTACTTTCAGGTATCTGCATGTATATATATGTGTATGTGCATATATACACATATATGAAATTATATCAATATATAAAATTTATTATAGATACAGTATGTGTATATTCAGCTTCTGTATTTGTTTGTACTCAGATATTGCTTTTACAGTTTTGCCTCTTAAAAGAAATGATGGAACCCCCTCACTAGTACAACTAAAACACTACTCTCTCTTTTGTCGGCCAGACTCAAATTTTTTTCTTCCTTGTCCTATTTGTCTTCTTCTACGTCTGTCTCCTCTACGTTATTGTCATCATTATTTTTTTAATTTCAGGGGTTTTATTTACAGAGATAAGTGTTTCCCTAAACACTTGCTCAAGTTTTCCTTTAATTGTTCTTCACCTGTGGTATTACTAAGGAAGCTTTATGTTCTGCTAGCAATTTGCTCCAAACTGCTTCCTGCCTGCTGTTTCCTACCAATCTTGTAATACTTGAATTTTGTGCCACTCGGTCACTCTCTCTGCAAGCACTTCATATCTTTGTCCTATGTTCTGCTCTGGGTTGTAAGGGTCATTTTAATCTCCTGTTGTCAGAAAGGATAGTCTCTTCCTGATTTGGGTCCAAGCTGAAAACAGACTCCCTTTTGAGTAGAAGCAAGGACACAAAGAAATATCCTGCATGACACCATTAAATAGCTCCCCTCTTCAGCCTTTCCCTGGTAGATGAGGGATTTTTCAATTTAACTTTTTAATCCCACTACCATATGGGTGATATATGTAGAAAAGTTGGCAAAATTCTATTGAAATGAGAGTAGAATTCAGAGAGACAGTATTTTATTGTCTGCTAACATAACCCGAAATGATTGATATATCACATTATATAAAATCTTAATTAGACGACAAAATAGCTATTTAAATTGAGATCTGATAACTTTTAAATTTATTCTGAGGTCGGATTTTTAAAGCATATAAATTCATACCATAAATTCTGATTATATTTCACAGGTCACTGATCAGGATTTTTAACTGATAAAATAAATCTCTCATTCTCTTATCACTACTAATAAATAGGTTCAGTAGTGGTTTGACTGGAGAAGGCAATGGCACCCCACTCCAGTCCTCTTGCCGGGAGGGTCCCATGGACAGAGGAGCCTGGTGGGCTGTAGTCCATGCGGTCGCTAAGAGTCAGACACGACTGAACAACATCACTTTCACTTTTCACTTTCATGCATTGGAGGAGGAAATGGCAACCCACTCCAGTGTTCTTGCCTGGAGAATCCCAAGGACAGGGGAGCCTGGTGGGCTGCCTTCTATGGGGTCGCACAGATTCGGACAAGACTGATGCGACTTAGCAGCAGCGGCAGTGGTTTGGCTGTAACAAAACAGAAAGAAGGCTAAATGGAAGCTTCATTCTATATAAAACAAAGTTAGCACTGAAGAAGAAAATTCCTTTGGGGTGAGAAGTGTATCAGTCACATTTCACATCATGGGTATCATCAATTTAAGTGAATCCGGACATGGTAAAAATCTTGAAATTTGGCTTCAAGCCAAAAGGTCATTACATTTTCTAGGGAATTTAATATTTTCTTATTATGTGTCTTATTTCTTGAAAAGGTATGAAATATGTTAAGAGAGGGCTAAAGATGAACAAGAACTGTGAACTGCTTGATGCCTAGGCTTCTGAATTGGGGAATTATTTTATTTCATTAACTTAAAGAGACTAAAAGATGGCATATTCAGAGTGAAAGCTACAAAGTGAAATCAAAGTTGGGGATAGTTGGGGCTTTGGTTATTTTTTTGAACACACTCTTTTTCTCCTTTCATTATAAATGTACACACACATGCACACGTAGAGAGAGAGAGAGCCTTAGTTCAAAGATACAGATGTACCATGGAGCTAAATACAACAGTTTTGTTAAGAGGATTGAAACATTTTGACAACTTAGCACTTTGGAAAATCCTATTCTTTTCAGATAATGCTCTGATGTGAGACAGATGGGTGGTGCCAAATTTGACAAAAATATAATGGTCACATCACTCAGGCAAGCTGGGATGGCATTTGAACCTTCTCCCAGAGTGCACATTGCTCTGTATCTTCCAACAATCTCATAGACTGAATTTGAGCTTTTTGTTCTGACCTTGAAAGTTATATTCTACTTGGTTGCTGATTCCAACAAATCTCTTACCCCTTCAAATTCAGTGATAGAGTTTCTTTGATGCTAATAAAAATGGAATCTGTTTGGGAAAAAAATAGTGAGTCCAGTTATAATCTGATTTTTACTGTTAGCTATTTTGAAGTCATATTAATAATGATGGCTATGATATATTTAATAACTATTATATTGAGGTACTGTAATACATTTATAATTTTTAGATTGTTTAATCCATAACAGCTCTCCAAAGGAAATGTTAATATCTAATTTTGCATATAAGGTAATTGGGGTATGGAAATTTTAATTGCCTTTTATCAATTGACTTCCATAAACTGGGAAATAAAAGAGTTATGTGTAAAATGCAAAAGCCTTTATGATACTCTTATCATTCTAATCTGTCAAGATTATTTAAAAAGAAGAAACATGTCCAGGACAGAAGGAGTAAAAGCCATATTAGACTAAAAAAGGGGAAAAAAAAATCCTGTAATAAATCAGCCTAGGAGGATAGATGCAGGCAGTACCAGGTGCAAGGTTTATAGGAATCATGGCTTCTCCCAAGGTCACACATCAGCTGTAAAATGTTGTGAGAACTCCTTCTCTGAGTGATTCCTTATCAATGATGGCTCATATTCACTTTGTTGTCACCATCTGTTACTGGGAATGCCCAACTGCTCAGGTGTTACTATTTAAGACAGTATGAAATCCCTAGTTAATTCCCCCTTCACCTAACCCTCTATCAGAAACAGTATCCAGTCCAGAACTGATCCCCTCATAAGCCTTCAGCAGGAAAGCCAGTCCTTAAAAATGTTGCTTCCCGTCCTTTGGAAGGACTTTCCTCTGGAGTGTCCTTCCTCACTGCATGTGTCAATAAATCTGGTTTTGTCTGACTACGTCTTGTTCCTGGTGACCTTTGATCAAATTCTTAATTTATATTCTAGTGTCAGATAATTGTGAGGATATTCCTTGAAGTAATAGAAAATCATGCTTATAATTTGACTGTAGAATCACTGGCGAAAAAACGTGAGAAGATGACTTGTTTTCTAAGACGATGCTCAAAATTTTGTGTTGATGATATGGATAGTCCCTGGGTTAGGAAGATCCCCTGGAGAAGGGCACAGCAATCCACTCCAGTCTTCTTAGCTGGAGAATCCCATGGACAGAGGAGCCTTGTGGGCTACAGTCCATAGGGTTGCAAAGAATCATACATTACTGAAGCAACTTAGCATGCACGCACACACGCACGTGGCAATGTGGGCCATTTGGGAGCAAAAATAATGTTCATTAGTTTATGAATTAAGCTTTCACTGACTTTCCACTGGATGTCACATGGTGTGCCAGGGGTTATAAATACAAAACACAATATTTACAGAAGAGTCTACTAAATTCCTTGATGGATATATACATAATGTATTGTGGAATATTACAGAGAGAATAATGATAGAGGGAAGCAGAGTGGAGTCTGGGAGGGGGCATCAAAGCAGGAATCCTAGATAAAATATCTTTTCACTAGAAAAATGAGGGGTGAATAGTTTAGATAAGAAAAAGTAAGAGGTTTGAAGATGGAATTTCTCTACAGACACAATAGCATCTTTAAAGACATAAAATGATGAGAAGAGAATTTCTGTTAAAGAGAGTGAAGGGACATGATACAAGTGAGGTAAACTAAGCACCTGGAGAAGGGAATGGCTACTCACTCCAGTACACTTGCCTGGAGATTTCTATGGACAGAGGCCCTTGGCCGGCTACAGTCCATGGGGTTGCAAATTGTCAGACCTGAATGAGAGACTGAACACCACCACCATACTAAGCCTGCATCATGCCTTGTGTTCTGTGCTAATATAAAGGGTTGAAGCATTATCATGAAAACTCTTGGAACTATTATAAATATTTCCACATACCCTACATTAGGTCTATGCCAATATACACTCTGACCACAGAGTAAAAGGATGTGTTTTCACATAGCTAGTCTCATTAATAGAGTTTGTTATCAAATTTTAGATTCTTGCAAATCTGTTCAGGTGAAAAAACGTATGTCAGTATTGTTTTCATTCGTCCTTGTCCATTGTCTTTTGACTTTGCCTATAGTGGCTTAGTGGCTGCTTGCTTCTCTTCTTTTCTCAGCCATTTGTAAGGCCATTTCAGACAACCATTTTGCCTTTTTTCATTCCTTCTTCTTGGGGATGCTATTGATCACCACCTCCTTTTTTTTTTTTTTTTTTTTTACCACCTCCTGTACAATGTTACGAACCTCCATCCATAGTTCTTCAGGCATTTTGTCTATCACATCTAATCCCTTGAATCTGTTTGTCACTTCCACTGTATAATCACAATGGATTTGATCTATGTCATACCTGAATGGTCTAGTGGTTTTCCCTACTTTCTTCAATTTAAGTCTGAATTTTGCAGTAAGGAATTCATGATCTGAGCCATTCAAAAAACGAGGACCATGGCATCTGGTCCTGTCGCTTCATGCCAAATAGCTGGGGAAACAATGGAAACAGTGACAGACTTTATTTTCTTGGGTTCCAAAATCACTGCTGATGGTGACTACAGCCATGAAATTAAAAGGCGCTTGCTCCTTGGAAGAAAATCTATGAAAAACCTAGACAGCATATTAAAAAGCAGAGATATTACTTTGCTGACAAAAGTCCATTTAGTCAAAGCTATGTTTTTTTCGAGTTGTCATGTACGGATGTGAGAGCTGGATCATAAAGAAGGCTCAGCACAAAGAATTGATGCTTTTGAACTATGGTATTGGAGAAGACTCTTGAGAATCCCTAGGACTGCAAGGAGATCAAACCAGTCCATCCTAAAGGAAATCAATCCTGAATATTCATTGGAGAGACTGAATCCTTTGGCCACCTGATGCAAAGAGCTGAGTCCTTTGAAAAGACCCTGATGCTGGGAAAGATTGAAGGTAGAAGGGGATGACAGGATGAGATAGTTGAATGGCATCACTAACTCGATGGATATGAGTTTGAGCAAGCTCCGGGAGTTGGTGACGGACAGGGAAGCCTGGCATGCTACAGTCCATGGGGTCACAAAGAGTCAGACACTAATGAGTGACTGAACTGAACTGAACTGATAGTGGCTGTATGGTGTTTATTTTTTTAAATGCTTTTTCCTTCAATTATCAATCTTTCCTTTGAAATAGACAGCATTTGTTCAAAGCATTTCCTTTAAAGTATGGTCATAGTTGTTGTTCAGTCATTCAGTCATGTCTGATTCTTTGCAACTCCATGGACTGCAGCAGCTCAGCCTTCCCTGTCCTTCACTACAGTCCAGAGTTTGCTGAAAATCACATTCGCTGAATCGGCGACGCCAGCCAACATCTCATCCTCTTTTGCCTTCTTCTTCTCCTGCCCTCAATCTTTCCCAGCATCAGAGTCTTTTTCTAATGAGTTGGCTCTTTTCTAATGAGTCGGCTCTTTGCATCAGGTGGCCAAAGCATTGGAGCTTCAGCTTCAGCATCAGTCCTTTCAATGAATATTCAGGGTTGATTTCCTTTAGGATTGGCTGATTTGATCTCATTGCAGTCCAAGGGACTCTGAAGAGTCCTCTCCAGCACCACATTTAGAAAGCATCAATTCTTCAGTGCTTAGCCTTCTTTATGGTCATAGTTAGGAAAGCCTTCCCAATTCCAACACTGCACATAGATTCTCCAGTGATTATTATTGTACTACTTAGCTTTATTCCTTATATTTAGGCTTTTGATCCATTTGAAAACAATTATTATACATGATATTAATTATGAACATTTTTTCATATATGGATCAAGTTGTATCATTTCTGTTTACTGAATTGTCAATGATTTTGTCTGTGATAAAAAATTCAAGCTTTATTGTATATTAAATGAAATTGTCTGGGCCTGTACCACACCAGTATCATTATTTAGTTGTTTTATTTTACCCCCTCATTGCTCTTACTTTTTATATTTTTCTGGCTATATAAAAATTTACTATAACAAATTAACTTTAAGATCTTGTTTTCAACAAAAACCTTTTATTATGTTTCATTTGGATTATGGGAAAGTTTTAACTTACCTGGAGATGGATTGATACCTTTTTATATATATTTTTCTTATCTAAGAACATAGGCTTTCTTTTGTTCAGGGCTTCTTTTATTCTTCAATAGTGTTTTTTATTTTATTTTATTTTTTTTATGTCTTGCATTTGTTGTCATTGTATTTGGTAATTACTCTTCCTTGTATCTTCCAACTGTTTATTGTCAGTGTATGGAAAATTTATTGGTGTCTTCTTATAAATATTAATATATTACTCAACTGTATTAATTAATTTACCTTTTTATAGTACTTTTCAGTTGATTGTTTTGTATATTTTAAATATACAGTGATACCATCTGCATACAGTAATTATTTCACATTAGGGAAATATTGAGGAATTCCATGTAAGACAGTAGCAGTAACAAAAAGATGCTTGATATAGAGAAAAGAGGCAAAGATGACTCCAGTTTCATTTAGCTGAGTATCTAGTAATGACATTCTCTGAGATAATTAAAATGAACAAAATAAAGAGCAGGTTTGTGGGAGGACAAGGTGAAAAATTATGCATTTGATTGTGGGTTCGTTTGGTTTGACGTATCCTTAGGATATCCAATAGGCAATTGAACTTTACAGTGTGAAAAAAAGTGGAAGTAAAAGTTGCTAAATTGTGTCCGACTCTTTGCAACCCCATGGACTGTAGCCTGCCAAGCTCCTCTGTCCATGGAATTCTCCAGGCAAGAATGCTGGAGTGGGTTGCCATGCCCTCCTCCAGGGGATCTTCCTGATCCAGGGATCAACCCCAAGTCTCTTGCATCACAAGTAGGTTCTTTACCATCTGAGCCACCAAGGAAGTGTGAGGTTGGCTATAAAAAGTGAAGGTCAAAACAAAGTCTTGGGGAACAAGAGACGGTTGAAGAAGTACACTGTGGTGGACAATCTTAATGTGGCCCCCATAGTCTCTGACTTATGACATTCATGTCCCTCTGTACTTCTTTCCTCTTGAGTATGGGAGGGGGCAAGACCTATGTCTGGCTTCTAGCCAAAAGTGATTGAATGTATGTGACTACATTACATGAGACTGTTACGTACCGTAGAACTGGAATGCCACATTTGCTAAGAGACTCTCTCCCTGCCTGATTTTGAAGAAGTGATATTAGGGAGGCCCATGTGGCCAAATGTTGAGGGCAACCACCAACCAGCAAAAAACAGGTCATTGATTCTATATACTGTAAGGAACTGAATTATGCCAACAACTAAATTCAGTTCACTTCAGTTGCTCAGTCGTGTCCAACACTTTGCAACCCCATGGACTGCAGCACGCCAGGCCTCCCTGTCCATCACCAACTCCCGGAGTTTACTTAAACTCATGCCTATTGAGTCGGTGATGTCATCCAACATCTCTTCCTCTTTCGACCCCTTCTCCTCCTGCCTTCAATCTTTCCTAGCATCAGGGCCTTCAGTCTTTCCCAGCATCAGTGAGTTGGTTCTTCCCATCAGATGGCCAAAGTATTTGACTTTCAGCTTCAACATCAGTCCCTCTAATGAATATTCAGGACTGATTCCCTTTAGGGTGGACTGGTTGGATCTCCTTGCCGTCCAAGGGACTCAGAGGAGTCTTCTCCAACACCACAGTTCAAAAGCATGAGTTCCTCAGTGCTGTTTTCTTTATAGTCCAAATCTCTTATCTGTACATGGCCACTGGAAAAACCATAGCCTTGACTAGATGGACCTTTGTTGACAAAGAAATGTCTCTGTTTTTTAATATGCTATCTAGGTTGGTCATAACTTTTCTTCCAAGGAATCTTTTAATTTCATGGCTGCAGTCACCATCTGCAGTGATTTTGGAGCCCCCCAAAATAAACGCTGACACTGTTTCCACTGTTTCTCCATCTATTTGCCATGATGTGATGGGGCCCGATGCCATAATCTTAGTTTTCTGAATGTTTACCTTAAGCCAATTTTTTTCACTCTCCTCTTTCACTTTCATCAAGAGGCTCTTTAGTTCTTCTTCACTTTCTCCCTTAAGGGTGGAATCATCTGCATATCTGAGGTTATTGATATTTCTCCCAGCAATCTTGATTCCAGCTTGTGCTTCCTTCAGCCCAGTGTTTCTCATGATGTACTCTGCATAGAAGTTAAATAAGCAGGGTGACAATATACAGCCTTGATATACTCCTTGTCCTATTTGGAACCAGTCTGTATTTCCATGTCCAGTTCTAACTGTTGCTTCCTGACCTGCATATAGGTTTCTCAAGAGGCAGGTCAGCTAGTCTGGTATTCCCATCTCTTTCAGTATTTTCCACAGTTTACTGTAATCCACACAGTCAAAGGCTTTGACATAGTCAATAAAGCCAAAGTTGATGTTTTTCTGGAACTCTCTTGTTTTTTCAATGTTCCAACAGATGTTGGCAATTTGATCTCTGGTTCCTCTGCCTTTTCTAAATTCAGCTTGAACATTTTGAAGTTCATGGTTCATGTACTGTTTCAGCCTGGCTTAGAGAATTTTGAGCATTAATTTGCTAGTGTGTGAGATGAGTGCAATTGTGGGGTAGTGTGAACATTCTTTGGCACTGCCTTTCTTTGGGATTGGAAGGAAAACTGACCTTTTCCAGTCCTGTGGCCACTGCTGTTTTCCCAGTTTGCTGGCATATTGAGTGCAGCACTTTCACAGCAACATCTTTTAAGATTTGAAATAGCTCAACTGGAATTCCATCACCTTCACTGGCTTTGTTCGTAGTGATGCTTCCTAAGGCCCACTTGACTTCACATTCCAGGATGTCTGGCTCTAGGTGAGTATCACATCTTCGTGATGATCTGGGTCATGAAGATCTTTTTTGTATAGTTGTTTTGTGTATTCTTGTCACCTCTTCTTAATATCTTCTGCTTCTGTTAGGTCCATACAACTTCTGTCCTTTATTGAGCCCAACTTTGCATGAAATATTCCCTTGGTATCTCTAATTTTCATGAAGAGTTCTCTAGTCTTTCCCATTGTACTGTTTTCCTCTATTTCTTTGCACTGATTACCGAGGAAGGCTTTCTTGTCTCTCCTTGCTTTTCTTTGGACCTCTGCATTCAAATGGGCGTATCTTTCTTTTTCCTTTGCTTTTTGCCTCTCCTCTTTTCACAGATATTTGTAAGGCCTCCTCAGACAGCCATTTTTATTTTTGCATTTCTTTTTCTTGGAGATGGTCTTGCTCCCTGTCTTCTGTATAGTGTCACAAACCTCCATCCATAGTTCATCAGACACTCTATCAGATCTAGTCCCTGAAATCAATTTCCCACTTCCACTGTATAATTGTTAGGGATTTGATTTAGGTCATACCTGAATGGTCTAGTGGTTTTCCATACTTTCTTCAATTTAAGTCTTAATTTCGGAGAAGGCGATGGCACCCCACTCCAGTACTCTTGCCTGGAAAATCCCATGGACGGAGGAGCCTGGTGGGCTACAGTCCATGGGGTCGCACAGAGTCGGACACGACTAAGCGACTTCACTTTCATTTTTCACTTTCATGCATTGGAGAAGGAAATGGCAACCCACTCCAGTGTTCTTGCCTGGAGAATCCCAGGGACGGGGGAGCCTGGTGGGCTGCCGTCTATGGGGTCACACAGAGTCGAACACGACTGAAGTGACTTAGCACTTGGCCATAAAGAGTTCATGATCTGAGCCACAGTCAGCTCCCAATCTTGTTTTTGCTGACTGTATAGAGTTGCTCCATCTTTGGCTGCAAAGAATATAATCAATATGATTTCGGTGTTGACCATCTGGTGATGTCAATGTGTAGAGTCTTCTCTTGTGTGTTTGGAAGAGGGTGTTGGCTATGACCAGTGCGTTTTCTTTGCAAAACTCTGTTAGCCTTTGTCCTGCTTCATTTTGTATTCCAATGCCAAATTTGCCTGTTACTTCAGGTATCTCTTGAGTTCCTACTTTTGCATTCTAGCCCCCTATAATGAAAAGAACATCCTTTTTTTGATGTTCATTGTAGAACGTCCTTTAGGTCTTGTTAGAACTGTACAACTTCAGCTTTTTCAGCATTATTCACTGGGGCATAGATTTGGATTACTGTGATATTAAGTGGTTTGCCTTGGAAATGAACAAATATCAATCTGTCATTTTTGAGATTGCATCCAAGTATTGCATTTTGGACAAGTAATAGAGTTAGGAGACTGAAAAGGAGTGGTCTGAAGTGGAAGGAAAATTAATTTGGTGTTCGGATGTCAAGAGAGGTGAGGATTTCAAGTATGGGAAAAACTAGAGCATGGAAGCTCAGTTGCTAAGTCATGCTCAACTCTTGTGACCCCATGTTGTAACCTTCCAGGCTCCTCTGTCCATGGAATTTTCCAAGCAAGAATACTGGAGTGTGTAGCCATTTCCTCCCCTAGGGAATCTTCCTGACCCTGGGATCGAACTCCCATCTCCTGCATCTCCTTCATTGGCAGGTATATTCTTTACCACTGAGCCACCTAAGTAGCCTGGGAAAAACTAGTGCACAGTGTCAAAAATCACAGACTGAGTCCAAGTATCATAAGCACATATGCTATGAAGAAGGCCTACAAAGTGCCAATGAGAAATATGAACATTAGCAAGAAAAGGTGTCATGAACATGCTCTGGATCAAGCCTCATGAGGATAAGTTGGAAGTCAAAAAGTATAACTAGGTATAAAGACCAAGTTAAGTTAGGTTTTTTATAATGCTTCTTTCTGTACTTGGGGATATTTACAGCTAAAATTGCTGGTGATTAATTTCAGGCTGGTTGCATTCAAATAATGTCATTCCAGCTAATTTCAGGTCATTATTCAAAACCATTTCAAAAGTTGTATTTTCTTAATTTAATTTAATTTTATTTAACTTTACAATATTGTATTGGTTTTGCCATATATCAAAATGAATCTGCCACAGGTATACATGTGTTCCCCATCCTGAACCCTCCTCCCTCCTCCTTCCGCATACCATCCCTCTGGGTCATCCAAATGCACCAGCCCCAAGCATCCAGTATCGTGCATTGGACCTGGACTGGTGACTTGTTTCATATAAGATATTATACATATTTCAATGCCATTCTCCCAAATCGTCCCACCCTCTCCCTCTCCCAGAGTTCAAAAGACTGTTCTATACATCAGTGTCTCTTTTGTTGTCTCATATACAGGGTTATTGTTACCATCTTTCTAAATTCCATATATATGCATTAGTATACTGTATTTGTGTTTTTCTTTCTGGCTTACTTCACTCTGTATAATAGGCTCCAGTTTCATCCACCTCATTAGAACTGATTGAAATGTATTCTTTTTAATGGCTGAGTAATACTCTATGGTGTATATGTACCACTGCTTTCTTATCCATTCTTCTTACATTCAAATATTATGCAGTTTTAAATGATTATTTGTGTGAGATAAATAAGGTAATAGTGAGTATTACAGCAAAATATTATCAAGCTGATAATGTTCAAAATAAAATCTCTAGCTTTGTTTACATATATCTAAAAGAACTGAATTAAACTGTACATATCAGAAGAGCTGATTATGCAATATTATGTAAGAAGAGAGATAATGACCATTTTATTGAATTAAACAACTGATATTGACCACATCATTTAGTCGAGAATTGCATTATACGATAGCAGCACACTGTGATTCACAATTCTAGATGCTTTTCTAACTAGTTTTTTTCATAGTGATCAATGGTGTGATTTACTTAAATAACTTTGAAGATGGAAAGATGTAATTGTATAGGATATAATGAGATAAAAATCATAAAATCACATTTCCAATGTATATTGGTCCAGAATTTATAGTCTCAATGGGACTAAATGTAATATAGTATGCTTATGAGGTAGTAACAAGAAAAACTGGTTGTGAGGGAACTCTGAAAATTATTGGCCATTTGAACAGTCTCAATGGTTTTGACTAAATGTATATCATATATTTGACATCTATATTTCATAATAGCACACTTACATTTTCAGTGAGTTTTTGGTTAACAATTGGAGATATTTGGGCTTAAGATAAATATTTGTTCTGCTCATATTATCAAAAAGAATAAAAACCTAGTTATTTTAACAGTTCTTTCTGAATATATTTGACTTATTTTATCTAGAAAGCCATGCCTTTATACTAAAATTTATTGCAGACACAAAAAGATTTAAGATTAAGGAATCCATAGAGATGGAGAGAAACAAGAATTTTCAAACAAGCATCTTCTAAAAAGGTGAATGACCTTTTGACATGGTATTTGCCAGCAGCTTTTCCACAGTAATATGGAAAGCTGAGAAATAGCAATAGTTTTGAAAACTTTCATCCTGCTTTTCAAAGCCTTTTCTGATGTTCAAGCAAATTAAATTTCTCTTTGGTGGTTTCACTGCTGTCATTTTTCTTCATTGATAAAATATATAAGAACTGCACAGTGGACATTAAACAGCATCCATTTATACAGTGCTGTTCTCATTGTTCTTTGAGATTTGTGGGCATGCCTTAAGGGGAGGGGGCTTTTTATTTCTTGCACAAACTTAAACTCTTTCTTAATATAGTAACTTGTCTGATGTCTCAGGTGATATGTTAAGCCAGACTTGTATCTCAGTCAGTTATACCATCACAGAATATTAGATTTCAAGGAGAAATATGTTATCATGTGATGGCTTTGAAGGTCAGACCACAATAAGAAGAAACAAAGATAAGGCTGGAAGCAACAGGATGGTGTAAAGGGAATTTCCTACAATTTGAGCTGAGGTAAATAAAACTCACCTATATATTAGTAGGTGAGTTTTATTCACCTCAGCTCAAATTGTAGGAAATTCCAAAATCACTGCAGATGGTGACTGCAGCCATGAAATTAAAAGACGCTTGCTCCTTGGAAGGAAAGTTATCACCAACCTAGATAGCATATTCAAAAGCAGAGACATTACTTTACCAACAAAGGTTCGCCTAGTCAAGGCTATGGTCTTTCCTGTGGTCATGTATGGATGTGAGAGCTGGACTGTGAAGAAGGCTGAGCGCCTAAGAATTGATGCTTTTGAACTGTGGTGTTGGAGAAGACTCTTGAGAGTCCCTTGGACTGCAAGAAGATCCAACCAGTCCATTCTGAAGGAGATCAATCCTGGAATTTCTTTAGAAGGAATGATGCTAAAGCTGAAACTCCAGTATTTTGGCCACCTCATGCGAAGAGTTGACTTATTGGAGAAGACTCTGATGCTGGGAGGGGTTGAGGGCAGGAGGAGAAGGGGACGACAGAGGATGAGATGGCTGGATGGCATCACTGACTCGATGGATGCGAGTCTGAGTGACCTCCGGGAGCTGGTGATGGACAGGGAGGCCTGGCGTGCTGCGGTTCATGGGGTTGCAAAGAGTCGGACACGACTGAGTGACTGATCTGATCTGATCTGATATATTAGTAGCGTGCGCCACAGAGCCTAGTTAGGTGGGCCTGATTGAAATGCATCAAGCGTGGTGGTGAGTTCCTTGAGGTCTCTAGGTTAAGGTCAAGAGTCTGGCTTGAAAGAATCTTGTTTGGATAGCCACAGACAAGGTCAAGATTAACTGGACTTGTTTTGAAGTTATTTATGATTCAGAGTAACACATGTAAGTGGAGCTAGTGGCTTCCTCACATGGGATCCAAATTAATGGTCCAATAGAGGAGACTAATCAGAATTGGTAGAAGTTCTTCATGTTTATACCTCTCTATGAACATCAGGGGCTGTAGGCAACAGGACTATTTATTCCTCAGTTTCTGAGACATGTAATTAAGATGAAAGACCCAGTAGCATGTGGGTGAGTATCACTTGCTGAATTTCAGTTCCCATCTGAAGGCCCCAGACCTCATGAAACATAAAGCTTAAGACCTACTACCAGTAATATTTATTTCAATAATAGGACTGGTTTCTTTTTAGATCAGGGCACGCACTTCATTAAAATACCAACCAGGAATATCACTATGTTCCCAGAGGGACTATGGCTTTGACTCTTAGGTTTTTATTTGCATGGAGGTAAAGCATATTGAGAAACATAGATACTTGTATAAGTTTTATAAGTAGTACCTTAATTCTGTGAGTCAGCCCGATGACGTATTCAAAATTGTTTGAAACTAGAAGCTTTTCAAGCCTTTCATTTTTGCCCCTTTGTTGGAAACAGCAAAGATTAACAGTTAAGAACAGTAAGGAGGGTCTACCCATTTGGTCAAAATTGATGATATACGGTTTACCTAGGATTGGCTTGAATAATTGGAAAAATACTATCTCTTAATATTTACTCATTTAATCCAAACAGTAGGAAAGTTTGGCTCTACTGTTCTTCCTCATCTCATCACACAGGCATGGACTCATTCATGGAAATATGGATTATCTCTCTCTCTCTCTCTCACACACACATCCTAGAATAATTCTCAAATTAGAATAGATCATACTTTGTGTAAATTCAAGTCAACTTTACAACCAATATAAGGTTTGTATAGTGTAAAATTGGGGTAAAGAACTGGAAAGAATATCAGCTGCTGCTGCTAAGTCACTCCAGTCGTGTCCAACTCTGTGTGACCCCATAGACGGCAGCCCACCAGGCTCCCCCATCCCTGGGATTCTCCGGGCAAGAACACTGGAGCAGGTTGCCATTTCCTTCTCCAATGCATGAAAGTGAAAAGTGAAAGTGAAGTCGCTCAGTCTTGTCTGACTCCTAGAGACCCCATGGACTGCAGCCTAACAGGCTCTTCCATCCATGGGACTTTCCAGGCAAGAGTAATGGAGTGAATGAGTTTAGTGACTATTTTCAGTGATTTAGGCCATCTCCATCCTAGTATGAAAAAAGAGAAGGAGAATGAAATATAGAGAACGAAATATCCAACTGAATACAGAGTTCCAAAAAAGAGCAAGGGGAGAAAAGAAAGCCTTCTGAAGTGAATGATGCAAATAAATAGAGGAAAACAATAGAATGGGAAAGACTAGGGAGCTCTTCAAGAAAATTAGAGAGAGCAAGAGGACATTTTATGCAAGCTCAGTTCAGTCGCTCAGTCGTGTCCGACTCTTTGCGACCCCATGAATCTCAGCACACCAGGCCTCCCTGTTCATCACCAACTCCTGGAGGTCACTCAGACTCACGTCCATCGAATCAGTGATGCCATCCAGCCATCTCATCCTCTGTCGTCCCCTTCTCCTCCTGCCCCCAATCCCTCCCAGCATCAGAGTCTTTTCCAATGAGTCAACTCTTCGCATGAGGTGGCCAAAGTACTGGAGTTTCAGCTTTAGCATCATTCCCTCCAAAGAAATCCCAGGACTGATCTCCTTCAGAATGGACTGGTTGGATCTCCTTGCAGTCCAAGGGACTCTCAAGACTCTTCTTCTCCAACACCACCATTCAAAAGCATCAGTTGTTCGGCGCTCAGCCTTCTTCACAGTCCAACACTCACATCCATACGTGACCACAAGAAAAACCATAGCCTTGACTAGATGGACCTTTGTTGGCAAAGTAATGTCTCTGCTTTTGAATATGCTATCTAGGTTGGTCATAACTTTCCTTCCAAGGAGTAAGCATCTTTTAATTTCATGGCTGCAGTCACCATCTGCCGTGATTTTGGAGCCCAAAAAAATAAAGTCTGACATTGTTTCCACTGTTTCTCCATCTATTTCCCATGAAGTGATGGGACCGGATGCCATACCTAAGTTGAAAAATCTGAGTTTAATAAAGGTTATATTTCTCATAAAGATAGTGGAGCTAGTGCAGGAAATCCTGGTTTGTTTCCCTCAAAAAACTTTCTTCTGAATACTACTCAGTGCTTACCTATTTCTCTCCCCTCTCCATGTCCTAGCCTTCACTCTCTTCATCTTCCGAGGCATACTTTGCTCCACTCTCTGACAATTTCCTGTAAAGTGACTTTATGCCAAGAGTCTCTTTGCAGAATTTTTGCACTAAAAGTTCTCACTTTTACATCCTGTGCATTATTAGATTAGCTAATTTTGATATGCTATGACTAAACTTTCACCTTCACATAGTTTTTACAATTTTCAGGGGCATGTCACTATGATTTTACCTCAAATCATAGATTAGTTTTTTTTTTTTTTTTTTTTTTTTAAGTAATATAGAAAGTGTCAGTATGTGTGAATAAACAATACAAAACAAAGCTAAGCTAAGCTAAGTCACTTCAGTCGTGTCCGACTCTGTGTGACCCCAATAGACGGCAGCCCACCAGGCTTCCCCGTCCCTGGGATTCTCCAGGCAAGAACACTGGAGTGGGTTGCCATTTCCTTCTCCAGCGCATGAAAGTGAAAAGTTAAAGGGAAGTCGCTCAGTCATGCCCGACTCTTAGCGACCCCATGGACTGCAGCCTACCAGGCTCCTCCATCCACAGGATTTTCCAGGCAAGAGTACTGGAGTGGGGTGCCATTGCTTTCTCCGATACAAAACAAAGGTCAACCTAAATTTTTCTCTTTTATTGTAAAGTCTCAGATGTCTCATGACATGAAAATGACCACAGAAGACTTAACAAATCATGCACCTACTTCTCATATCTATACAGATTGCTACATTGCTTTACTGTGGGATGTGGTTCCAAGAGTCTTATTTCTTATGTATCGATCTTCCAATTTTAACTTCAATTACAAACCAGAATTTTTAAAAATTATTTTTTTCCTTAAAACATTAACGGAATTCAGGACACTGATTAAAATGGTACTAAGCTCTTCCCCGGCAGATCATTTAGCAATCATTAATACTTACTAATTGCTAACCAGGTTTGAAGTTGTATCAAGATAGTGTCACAATTTCAGCTTCAACTGAAGCAGAAAGGCCTTTACAGAAATCTGATAAGAAACATCATTTTTTCTCTTAGACTGGATGAGACAACTATTACTTTACCTTTATTTGCTACCAAAATTCATTTTAGATAACAAATATTATATCTATGAGATCATAGATCTTTTGTTTATTTTGTAATAATACTGATTTATATAAAAATGAACTACCTTAGAGAATCTATGTTATCAGTACCTTATACATGCCCTACCCCATTGAACATATGGTTCTCACTGAATGAAGATTATTACAGTTGCAAAGTTTAAGTATCCCTCATATCAATTCTTACTGTTAAAATATTTACTCTAAAGATTTAGAAAGTTGCACCCAAAATTCACTATTTGAATTTTAAAACACTTGTGCTTTGTGAGGAACCCAAGAGAGGGATATAAAGGGTGCTGCAGTCCTAGGACAGCTGCTTTCCTGATAGGATCAACTGTGATATCCAAGTTGTTTAAACGTTTTGTGTATTATCATTTCCATCTTGTCACTCTTTCCCCTGAGCATTAAGACTTTCATAGGTTGCAGTATTTACTTCTGGCAAAAGTCTGAGGCAGTACTAGCTCAAGTATAAATTAGAGAGTGAGAAAACAAAACAATGTCTTCCAGATCATGATGTTCCTAACTGGGCATATGCATTGCTTGTAAAAAAATGCTCAAGTAAGGCCATTTAGTGACGGTACCTGGAACAAGACAGAGACAAGGCCATTCCACCAACAGAGGAAGCTAGATATTTCCATTTTCTGAAGAACGTGAGGAGAAGGCGATGGCAACCCACTCCAGTACTCTTGCCTTGAAAATCCCATGGATGGAGGAGCCTGGTAGGCTGCAGTCCATGGGATTGCTAAGAGTCAGACACGACTGAGCGACTTCACTTTCTCTTTTCACTTTCATTCATTGGAGAAGGAAATGGCAACCCACTCCAGTGTTCTTGCCTGGAGAATCCCAGGGACAGGGGAGCCTGGTTGGCTGCCATTTATGGGGTCGCACAGAGTTGGACACCACTGAAGCGGCTTAGCAGCAGTAGCCCACAGTAGTAGATATAATGGTCATCTGAGTTAAATTCACCCATTCCAGTCCATTTTAGTTCACTGATTCTTAAAATGTCAATGTTCACTCTTGCCACCTCCTGTTTGGCTACTTGCAATTTACCTTGATTCATGGACCTAAAATTCAAGATTCCTATACAGTATTATTCTTTTTTTTTTTTTTTTTTATCAAGAATCTCTTTTATTGATTATCAGAAACATTACAAACATCTAATATGAACAAATTGTAACATGACAGTATTTAGTTTGAACAATTAATACATTTCAGATATAATATTATACATATTTCAATGTTATTCTCCCCAATCATCCCACCCTCTCTCCCGGTCCCAGAGTCCAAAAGTCTGGTCTGTACATCAGTGTCTCTTTTGCTGTCTCGTAAATAGGGTTATTTTTACCATCTTTCTAAATTCCATATATATGCGTTAGTATACGGTATTTGTGTTTTTGTTTCTGGCTTACTTCACTCTGTATAATAGGCTCCAGTTCCATCCACCTCCTTAGAACTGATTCAAATGTATTCTTTTTAATGGCTGAGTAATACTCCATTGTGTATATGTACCACAGCTTGCTTATCCATTCATCTGTGGATGGACATCTAGGTTGCTTCCACGTTCTGGCTATTGCAAACAGTGCTGCTATGAACATTGGGGTACACGTGTCTCTTTCAATTCTGGTTTTCTCAGTGTATATGCCCAGCAGTGGGATTGCTGGATCATAAGGCAGTTCTATTCCCAATTTTTTGAGGAATCTCCAGACTGTTCTCCATAGTGGCTGTACCAGTTTGCATTTCCACCAACAGTGCAAGAGGGTTCCCTTCTCTCCGCACCCTCTCCAGCATTTATTGCTTGTGGACTTTTGGATAGCAGCCATTCTGATTGGCGTGAAATGGTATCTCATAGTGGTTTTGATTTGCATTTCTCTGATAATGAGTGATGTTGAGCATCTTTTCATGTGTTTGTTAGCCATCTGTATGTCTTCTTTGGAGAAATGTTTATTTAGTTCTTTGGCCCATTTTTTGATTGGGTCATTTATTTTTCTGGAATTGAGCTGTAGAAGTTGCTTGCATATTTTTGAGATTAGTTGTTTGTCTGTTGCTTCATTTGCTATTATTTTCTCCCATTCTGAAGGCTGTCTTTTCACCTTGCTTATAGTTTCCTTTGTTGTGCAGAAGCTTTTTAAGTTTGATTAGGTCCCATTTGTTCATTTTAGATTTTATTTCCAATATTCTGGGAGGTGGGTCATGGAGGATCCTGCTGTGATGTAAGTCAGAGAGTGTTTTGCCTATGTTTTCCTCTAGGAGTTTTATGGTTTCTGGTCTTACATTTAGCTCTTTAATCCATTTTGAGTTTATTTTTGTGTATGGTGTTAGAAAGTGTTCTAGTTTCATTCTTTTACAAGTGGTTGACCAGTTTTCCCAGCACCACTTGTTAAAGAGATTGTCTTTAATCCATTGTATATTCTTGCCTCCTTTGTCAAAGATAAGGTGACCATATGTGCGTGAATGTATCTCTGGGCTTTCTATTTAGTTCCATTGATCTATATTTCTGTCCTTGTGCCAGTACCATACTGTCTTGATGACTGTGGCTTTGTAGTAGAGCCTGAAGTCAGGCAGGTTGATTCCTCCAGTTCCGTTCTTCTTTCTCAAGATAGCTTTGGCTATTCGAGGTTTTTTGGATTTCCATACAAATTGAGAAATTATTTGTTCTAGCTCTGTGAAGAATACCGTTGGTAGCTTGATGGGGATTGCATTGAATCTATAAATTGCTTTGGGTAGTATACTCATTTTCACTATATTGATTCTGCCAATCCATGAACATGGTATATTTCTCCATCTATTAGTGTCCTCTTTGATTTCTTTCACCAGTGTTTTATAGTTTTCTATATATAGGTCTTTAGATTCTTTAGGCAGATATATTCCTAAGTATTTTATTGTTTTCATTGCAGTGGTGAATGGAATTGTTTCCTTAATTTCTCTTTCTATTTTCTCGTTATTAGCGTACAGGAATGCAAGGGATTTCTGTGTGTTAATTTTATATCCTGCAACTTTACTATATTCATTGATCAGTTCTAGTAATTTTCTGGTGGAATCTTTAGGGTTTTCTACGTAGAGGATCATGTCATCTGCAAACAGTGAGAGTTTTACTTCTTCTTTTCCAATTTGGATTCCTTTTATTTCTTTTTCTGCTCTGATTGCTGTGGCCAAAACTTCCAAAACTATGTTGAATAGTAATGGTGAAAGTGGGCATCCTTGTCTTGTTCCTGACTTTAGAGGAAATGCTTTCAGTTTTTCACCATTGAGGATAATGTTTGCTGTGGGTTTGTCATATATAGCTTTTATTATGTTGAGGTATGTTCCTTCTCTTCCTGCTTTCTGGAGAGTTTTTATCATAAATGGATGTTGAACTTTGTCAAAGGCTTTCTCTGCATCTATTGAGATAATCATATGGTTTTTATTCTTCAGTTTGTTAATGTGGTGTATTACGTTGATTGATTTGCGGATATTGAAGAATCCTTGCATTCCTGGGATAAAGCCCACTTGGTCATGGTGTATGATCTTTTTAATGTGTTGTTGGATTCTGATTGCTAGAATTTTGTTAAGGATTTTTGCATCTATGTTCATCAGTGATATTGGCCTGTAGTTTTCTTTTTTTGTGGGATCTTTGTCAGGTTTTGGTATTAGGGTGATGGTGGCCTCATAGAATGAGTTTGGAAGTTTACCTTCCTCTGCAATTTTCTGGAAGAGTTTGAGTAGGATAGGTGTTAGCTCTTTTCTAAATTTTTGGTAGAATTCAGCTGTGAAGCCATCTGGCCCTGGGCTTTTGTTTGCTGGAAGATTTCTGATTACAGTTTCAATTTCCGTGCTTGTGATGGGTCTGTTAAGAGTTTCTATTTCTTCCTGATCCAGTTTTGGGAAGTTGTACTTTTCTAAGAATTTGTCCATTTCTTCCAGATTGTCCATTTTATTGCCATATAATTGCTGATAGTAGTCTCTAATGATCCTTTGTATTTCTGTGTTGTCTGTTGTGATCTCTCCATTTTCTTTTCTAATTTTACTGATTTGATTTTTCTCCCTTTGTTTCTTGATGAGTCTGGCTAGTGGTTTGTCAATTTTATTTACCCTTTCAAAGAACCAGCTTTTGGCTTTGTTGATTTTTGCTATGGTTTCTTTTGTTTCTTTTGCATTTATTTCTGCCTTAATTTTTAGGATTTCTTTCCTTCTACTAACCTTGGGGTGCTTCATTTCTTCCTTTTCCAGTTGCTTTAGGTGTAGAGTTAGGTTATTTATTTGGCTTTTTTCTTGTTTCTTGAGGTATGCCTGTATTGCTATGAACTTTCCCCTTAGGACTGCTTTTACAGTGTCCCACAGGTTTGGGGTTGTTGTGTTTTAATTTTCATTCGTTTCTATGCAGAATTTGATTTCTTTTTTGATTTCTTCTGTGATTTGTTGGTTATTCAGGAGTGTGTTGTTCAGCCTCCATATGTTGGACTTTTTAATAGTTTTTCTCCTGTTATTGAGATTTACTCTTACGTCATTATGGTCAGAAAAAATGCTTGGAATGATGTCAATTTTTCTGAACTTACCAAGGCTAGACTTATGGCCCAGGATGTGGTCTATTCTGGAGAAGGTTCCGTGTGCGCTTGAGAAAAAGGTGAAATTCATTGTTTTGGGATGAAATGTCCTATAGATATCAATTAGTTCTAACTGGTCTATTGCATTGTTTAAAGTTTGTGTTTCCTTGTTAATTTTCTGGTTAGTTGATCTATCCATTGGTGTGAGTGGGGTATTAAAGTCTCCCACTATTATTTTGTTATTGTTGATTTCTCCTTTCATACTTGTTAGTATTTGTCTTATATATTGTGGTGCTCCTAAGTTGGGTGCATATATATTTATAATTGTTATATCTTCTTGGATTGATCCTTTGATCATTAGGTAGTGAACTTCTTTGTCTCTTTTCACATCCTTTGTTTTAAAGTCTATTTTATCTGATATGAGTATTGCTACTCCTGCTTATTCTTTACAGCATGAGACTTGACCTCCATCACTAGTCACATCTACAACTGGGGGTTGTTTTTGCATTGGTTCTGTCTCTTCATTCTTTATGGAGTTATTTCTCCACTGTTCTCCAGTAGCATATTGACCAACTACCTACCTACCTGGGGATTTCATCTTTCAATATCCTGTATTTTTGCTTTTTTCTACTTTTCATGGGGTTCTCAAAGCAAGAATCCTGAAGTGGCTTTCCATTCACTTCCCCAGTGGGCTACATTTTGTTAGAACTTTCCACCATGACCAATCTGTTGGGTGGCCATACATGGCATGGCTCATAGTTTCATTAGTCAGACAAGGCTGTGGTCCATGTGATCAGATTGGTTAGTTTTCTGTGATTGTGGTATTCTTTCTGTCTACCCTCTGATGATCGAAGGATGAGAGGCTTATGCAAGCTTTCTGAAGGGAGAGACTGACTGAGGAGGAAAGTGGGTCTTGTTCTGATGAGTGGGGCCATGTTCAGAAAATCTTTAATCCAATTTTCTCTTGATGTGTAGGGCTGTCTTCCCTCCCTGTTGTTTGACCTGAGGCCAAACTATGGTGGAGGTAATGAAGATAATGGCTGCTGCTGCTGCTTTTAACTCACATCAGTCGTGTCCAACTCTGTGCGACCCCATAGACGGCAGCCCACCAGGCTCCTCTGTCCATGGGATTCTCCAGGCAAGAACACTGGAGTGGGTTGCCATTTCCTTCTCCGATGCATGCCAGTGAAAAGTGAAAGTGAAGTCGCTCAGTCGTGTCCGACTCTTAGTGACTCCATGGACTGCAGCCTACCAGGCTCCTCCATCCATGGGATTTTCTGGGCAAGAGTACTGGAGTGGGGTGCCTTCGCCTTCTCCAGGATCCATGGTGGAGAACTAATTAGAGGGAAACAATGGATGCAAGGAGTTCACTTAGCAGACTGTCCAAATAAGAGGTGACCATATATTGGACTGATGAAGCCATAATAGAAATGGAGTTGAATGGATATACTCATTTTATTTGGAGATGACAACAGAAAAGAATTGGTAATAGTTAGGAGTGATAGATAAGGTACAGGGGATGTGGAAAAGAAAGATGTCAAGGGCGACTCTAGTCTTTGTTATTTGCCTGCTTGCTTGATTTTGCAAAACCAGGAGAACTATGGTACTACTCACTGAAATGGGGCACAATAGAGGAAAGTCAGACAGAAGTGATTGTGAGCTTGGCTTTGAAGTTGCTGCATTTGAAAATATTTAAGACACAGAAGTAGAAATACCAGTGAAGAAGCTGGAAATCAATGATCTGGGTCAGAGATGTAAATATAGCCAGAGAGTCACTACATATAGATGGAGATTAGAGCCTTGAGCATGGATGGGATGGCTTAGGGGCAGAGTAAAGAGGAAAAGAGAGAAGATCCAAGAATTGAGCTTTGAAGAAGGCTCTAACATATTCAGAAAACTAAGATCATGGCATCTGGTCCCATCACTTCATGGGAAACAGATGGGGAAACAGTGGAAACAGTGTCAGACTTTATTTTGGGGGGCTCCAAAATCATTGCCGATGGTGATTGCAGCCATGAAATTAAAAGACACTTACTCCTTGGAAGGAAAGTTATGAACAACCTAGATAGCATATTCAAAAGCAGAGATATTACTTTACCAACAAAGGCCCATCTAGTCAAGGCTATGCTTTTTCCAGTAGTCATGTATGGATGTGAGAGTTGGACTGTGAAGAAAGCTGAGCACTGAAGAATTGATGCTTTTGAACTGTGGTGTTGGAGAAGACTCTTGAGAGTCCCTTGGACTGCAAGAAGATCCAACCAGTCCATTTTGAAGGAGATCAGTCCTGGGTGTTCTTTGGAAGGAATGATGTTAAAGCTGAAACTCTAGTATTTTGGTCACCTCATGCAAAGAGTTGATTCATTGGAAAAGACTCCGATGCTGGGAGGGATTGGGGGCAGGAGGAGAAGGGGACGACAGAGGATGAGATGGCTGGATGGCATCACCAACTCGATGGACAGAAGTTTGAATGAACTCTGGGAGTTGGTGCTGGACAGGCAGGCCTGGCATGGTGCAATTCATGGGGTCACAAAGAGTCAGAGAAGACTGAGCAATGAACTGAACTAATACTTATCAATTGGTAGAATAAAATGCACAAGTGGAGAAAAATATTACTAACATTTATGGAGGTTTTTTATATGTTTCTGTGACAAAATGTTTTCTGGGTCAAAACTGACCTGACCCATCTGAAATCTTTCAAATTTAATTTATCTTAAATATACGAGTCAGGAAAACAGCTAATCTGTGGTCATATGTGGCCTCTTGACAACCACACTGTGACTTTTAGGGGAATTAAAGAGTATCTGGGCATAGATAACGTTTGGAAGACTTATGTGAGTGACAGTAAAGCACCACTCCTACTCAGGTTGGAAAAATAATTCTTGGGATGGGGGAAGAAGGACAGACAGAGGGGAAGCGAGGAGAACAGAGCCTGGAATAAATCTGGGCCTTTCATTTTGGGTTAGTGTTCTAGAGAGTTGGAAAGCCCCAATGGGAAGCTGGAGGACCAAAGGGCAAAGAGATTTATACCGTATAAGTCTGCTTGGATTCCCAGGGTGACAACAAAGTCTACGAGAACAAATTGTTGTGTAGGGGCCATGCAGAGAGGAATGAGGTGTCTCAATGTGGCCTTGAACAGACAGATGGCCAACAATCCAACAATGCCTTGGCATTTGACAAGGATATGTGGAAAGGGTCTTCCTCTTCAGTTCCTTGTTGGTCATGTGATTTGTGGGTCTAAAGTTGGTATTACTTATCAACACAAATAGGGCTTCCCACCTGCCAATGCAGGAGATACAGCTTCCATCCCTGGGTCGGGAATATTCCCTGGAGAAGGAAATGGCAACCCACTCCAGTATTCTTGCGTGGTAAATCTTATGAACAGAGAAGCCTGGTGGGTTACAGTCCATGGGGTTCCAAAGAGATGGACACTGCTGAGCAACTGTGCACAAGCACATGATCAAGATAAATAATGTGTGTGATTTACACAAGAAGTTCTGTGTAACAATTTAATCTGACAGTGATAGAATTAGAGTGGTACTATTTTGCAGTCCAAAACTGTATTTAGTCAATGCAGAGATTCCGTGAGGTACCTGCCATTCTTTATTAGATACTCTTCTGTGGTAACTGCCTAGAATGGACTCTGTTGCTTACAACAAAGGATTCTGAATTATACACTAAGAATCACAGAATTTTGAAGACATTTAGAGCTCATTTTCTCCAAAGCCTTTTCAGCCCTAATAACCCATGCTTTTTTATTTTTCCATTAGAAAATATTTTTCTAGAAAACAACATTATCCTTGACTTGTTCATCCTTTTTATAAATAAAAGACACAAACTGCAAATTATTAACAGTTCAGTCGCTCAGTCATGTCTGACTCTTTGCGACCCCATGGACTAAAGGATGCCAGGCTTCCCTGTCTGTCACCAACTCCCAGAGCTTGCTCAAACTTATGTCCATTGACATGAGCAGTAAGAAAAGTCAAATTATGATGGACTAATATAATTCTAAACAAAAGCAAAAATGGATATTGTATTTGCTCTCTACAGATACAATATGGATAAAATATAGATTTTCATCATCATTCTTGTAGTATAAAAATAGAGAATATTCATTATTAAATTTTTGGTTCTAGTTTGAAAGATACTGCTCTATCCTTCTCATTTTTTTTTTTTTTGGATGAATCAAGTACAGCTCAAGAATGTGAATACTTTGTCTAAGATGACAGAGCTAAATGAATGCAGAACTTGAATGAGATCCAGCCTTTGGATAATAACACACTTTATCAGGCCCCAAGGAAAGATATAACACCTCTCCAAGACATTGCCATATGATTCATGAGTGCCTACTCTGGGCCTGGTACTGATTTTGGCACTGAGGATATCCCAAGGAATAGGAGGCATAAGATCCTGCCTTTACACTAGTGGGAAAACACAGATAGCAAATGAGAAAATGGAGATAAACATAATTTTGGGTGGTGCTGAATGCTGTGTTAAATAATATTAATCAGAAGGGTAGAGAGTGTTTGGAGGGCGAGGGTGCTGATTTGGTATGGGTGGTCAAGGAAGACCTCACTGAGGAAGTGCTCTTTGGGCTGAGGCATAAAAGCTTTTCAATGCAAAAGATTACAGACAGAGCACATTAAACAGAGAGAACAGCAAATACTAAGTCCCCAAGGCTGAAGCAAACTGTGCATTTGGAGAAACAGCAAGATGGTGATTAAAGGGAAACAGTTAAAATGGGGCCAGAGAGGGAGGAGGTAGGATCAAAATAATACAACACCTATTGAGGGAGGAATTTGGATCCTTTTTCTAGAGTCAATGGAAAGACAATAAATCTTTTTGAGCCAGGGAATAACATGATCTGTTTTACTTTTGAAAAGATCACTCTGGCTTCTGCCTAGAGAATGAGTGTTAGAAGGGACAGAGTGATCTGAATTCTTTTGTACATCAGATCAGATCAGATCAGTCGCTCAGTCGTGTCCGACTCTTTGCGACCCCATGAACCGCAGCACGCCAGGCCTCCCTGTCCATCACCAGCTCCCGGAGGTCACCCAGACTCACACCCATCAAGTCAGTGATGCCATCCAGCCATCTCATCCTCTGTCGTCCCCTTCTCCTCCTGCCCTCAGTCCCTCCCGGCATCAGAGTCTTCTCCAATGAGTCAACTCTTCGCATGAGGTGGCCAAAATACTGGAGTTTCAGCTTTAGCATCATTCCTTCCAAAGTAATTCCAGGATTGATCTCCTTCAGAATGGACTGGTTGGATCTTCTTGCAGTCCAAGGGACTCTCAAGAGTCTTCTCCAACACCACAGTTCAAAAGCATCAATTCTTCGGTGCTCAGCCTTCTTCACAGTCCAGCTCTCACATCCATACATGACCACAGGAAAGACCATAGCCTTGACTAGGCGAACCTTTGTTGGTAAAGTAATGTCTCTGCTTTTGAATATGCTATCTAGGTTGGTCATAACTTTCCTTCCAAGGAGTAAGCGTCTTTTAATTTCATGGCTGCAGTCACCATCTGCAGGGATTTTGGAGCCCAGAAAAACAAAGTCTGACACTGTTTCTACTGTTTCCCCATCTTGTACTTATTTGTTTGTTTATTTCAGGTTGGTATATAGACGTAACAGGGACAACTAGAGAAAGCAAACTGAAGGCAAAGTTCATTCGTTTCCTCTGATACTAATAGCATTGTTCAGTTGCCCAGTTGTGTCTGATTCTTTGCGACCCCATGGACTGCAGCATGCCAGGCTGCCCTGTCCATCACCAACTCGTGGAGTTTGCCCAAGTTCTTGTCCATTGCATCGGTCATGCCATCCAGGCATCTCACTCTCTGATGCCCTCTTCTCCTTCTGCCCTCAATCTTTCCCAGCATCAGGGATTTTTCCAATGATACTTATAGTAATAAGGGCCTAACATATATTTGGGGGACAATAACAAGACTAACAGTTTATGTTATTTTAGGAAGATGCAAGCTTATGACCACTAAAGTATTCAGCAAAAATGCCATGCCTTATAACCACACAGTCATACTGTGACAGATTTGAAATATTTGTTTTTCTATGATAAGTCTTAGTGCAGTGATTTTTCTTCATATCAGTTTCTACTATGTATATATAATATGTATTAATATAATGACAGTTAAATATTGTTAATTGAAGTACAGTTGATTTATGATGATATGTTAGTTTCAAGTGTACAGCAAACTGATCCAGTTATATTTACATATATACATGTAAGTATTCTTTTTCAGATTCTATTTTCCATTATAGGTTATTACAAGATATTGAGTATAGTTCCCTGTGCTATACAGGTCTTTGTTGTTTATCTATTTTGTATATAATAGTTTGTATATGTTAGTCCCAAAGTCCAAATTTCTCTCTCCTTAACCCCCACCCCCATCATCTATTCCCTTTGTTACCCATAAGCTTGTTTTCTATGTTTGTGAGTCTGTTTTCATTTGGAAATAAGTTCATTTGCATCATGTTTTGAGGCTGCAGGAGGAACAGCTGGAATTTATTCCTTGTGGACAGATACTTCAAGATAAGGATAATGGCAGCACCAAAGTGGGGTTGAGTACCTCTTGGACAAAAGATAAAGAGACCGCATATTTCTCATCCTTGAGGTCAAGGAAACCCCAAAGCTACACATGCCCAGAAAGTATTCTCAGGGTGCCAAACCATAAGAGGTTCTGTCAACTTCCCAGGGACCCTTGTGCTTAAATCTGTCTTGGCTAAAAAATATGCACACACACAGGGAAGGGTCCTGAGTCAGACCAATATTGCCCCAGAGCCAGACAAAGCAAGATGATTGACCAGAGGGAACCCAGAAGAACCCCAATGCTCGTGTCTCTCTCTCTTCCTCTATCTGAGCCTGCCTGTGCTTTCTCTGGACCTATGTTCTCTCCTAATAAGCACTTTGTCTCACTACTTTTTGTCTCTTTGTTGAGTTTTTTCTTCATAGCAGAGAAGAGCCAGGCCCTGCTCCTAGCCAATCTCTGGGGGTCTAGTGGTTAGGGTTCGGCACTCTTATCACTGCAGCCCAGGCTCAGTCCCTGTTGAGGAACTGAGATCCTGGTTCAAATATGCTGTGGCCACTCCACAGCCCCACAAGGTCAATACCATATGATATTTGTCTTTCTCTGACAGTTGAATACTAAGATTTGTCATCATATAAATGCTCTGAAGGAGCTGAAATAACCTGTCAATTAAAGAATATGTGCTTCAGAAGTACTTAACCAAGAAACCACAATGTCTCAGAATGGGCTTGTTAAAGTAATGGGGAAACCAATTCACGACAGCTCTTCTCAGGCCAGTGAGAGGACAAAAGATGCCTTCAGCACCACTCTGGACCAATCTGACCAAATAGATTCAAGCATAGGTTGCAAGAAAGTGTGATTTTAAAATATCGTTTGACCTGTGTTCTCCTTTAAACTTTCTGACATTCAAGTCCCAGCCAAAGCGAAAGATTAAAAGTAAATTGCAGGGCTGGCCAAATAGCATGAAGCTGAGTCCATGTGTTGGCTAGAACTTCTCCAGTACAAATGCATAAGGATTGACAGTAAAATAAACTAATATAAATATTCTCCTAGAATATATGTTTAGATTGTAAGTTTTATTGTTTTTTTTCTAAATTAAATTTATTTATTTTAATTAGAGGCTAATTACTTTACAATATTATATTGGTTTTGAACTGAAGTATTTACATTTACAATGTTGTGTTTATTTCTCCTGTACAGCAAAGTAACTCAGTTATGTATGTGTGTGTGTGTGTGTGTGTGTGTGTGTGTGTGTTAGTTGCTCAGTCATGTCCAACTCTGGGATACTATGAATTATATCCCACAAGGCTAATTTGTCCATGGAATTCTCCAGGCAAGAATACTGGTGTGGGTTGCCATTCCCTTCTCCAGGGCATCTTCCCAACCCAGGGATTGAACCCAGGTTTCCTGCATTTCAGGCAGATTCTTTACTATCTGAACCACCAGGGAAGCCTAATTCAGTTACACACACACACACTCACACACACACACATATATATATTCTTTTTCATATTCATTTCCATTAAGATTTAGTACAGGATATTGAATATAGTTCTCTGTGCTATACAGCAGGACATTGTTTATCTATCTTGTGTATCAGTCAGTTCAGTTCAGTCGCTCAGCTGTATCCAACTCTTTGCAACCCCATGGACTGCGGCACGCCAGGCCTCCCTGTCCATCACCAACTCCCGGCTACTAAGTCCCTTCAGTCGTGTCTGACTCTGTGTGACCCCATAGACAGCAGTCCACCAGGCTCCCCCATCCCTGGGAGTCTCCAGGCAAGAACACTGGAGTGGGTTGCCATTTCCTTCTCTAATGCTTGAAAGTGAAAAGTGAAAGTGAAGTCGCTCAGTCGTGTCTGACTCTTAGCGACCCCATGGACTGCAGCCCACCAGGCTCTTCCATCCATGGGATTTTCCAGGCCAGAATACTGGAGTTGGGACCAACTCCCAGAGTAAACTCAAAGTCAGGCCTCTGACTTGTGCTTGCCAGCAGGCATGAAACTGGGCAGTGTCCAGGCAGGTCAGAGGCCTTCTCTCCTGCTTCTAAAGCCTGAACAAGATTCCCTCCTCTTTAATTTCCCTAACATGATCTGAATCTCCTCACTCCCATTCTCAGCTCCCATTCTTAAAACAGGTGATCACACAGAAAATCAGCCCTTGGGATCACATTGCTTTGGGCAATGACTCTCTCTTACGAGGATTTTCCAATTGGCCCCTCTCCCCGAGTGCCAAGTGCCTGTGATGCCTCAGGAGCCATCTCTGAGATCTCAAGAAGTGAGAACTCTGGTGTCTCCACCTCCATTCAGACAGACTGACTCCATCACTTCCTAGCTCCAACTGTACTGATTTTTATTCTGGAGTTCTACATAATGTTGAATTTAGGGGGAAAGAAAGATTTATTGCCTTAAAACTTATAATGAAAAAGATGGAAAACCACTGTCTTCCTGAACGTCTCTGTTGCTGCTGCTGCTAAGCCGTGTCAGTCATGTAGATCTGCCCACATTTCCAGGCTCTTCCTTTCAAGGATTTTTGCTCACTTCCCTAAGTTCATTCATCCACTTCATAGAAATATGAACATCTGTCACAGAATACGGACATGTTCCAGTTATTGTTTATGTGGGGGGAAGTAATAAAGATGAAATACGCAACCCTTGCCTTTGTTTGGGTTCCTACTGCAAAGGCAAAGCTGGAGAAAAAGGCTTTACTTTAGGACTTGGGTCCCAGGGAGCAGGATAACAAGAGAGTGTTTGTGAAACAGGGAATAAAAGAAACCAGCATGGGTCTGCATCAGCAAGTTGGCCATCCGCTTCCCAAGCTCCATCCAGAGCCAAGGATTCATGCCTCTCCCCACTCCCAGAAGGACTGAAGTCAAGATGGCAACAATTGATGTACAAATATACTCTCCCTCCCTCACCAATGGGGTGGAGGTAGGCCATGGAGATAACTCTTCTGCACTGGCATCTAGAATTTCTCAGGATCATTAGGCTCTGGTTGCTTATAGTAGGAACTGCTTTCTTAGTACATCCTTTGCTTCCTGCCCTTCTCTGTCTCACTTCTCCACTTCCCTTACCAGTGCTTTGGGCAAATCTCCTCCCAAGTAAACTGCTTGCACTTGGATCCTTATCTCATGGTCAGTTTCTAAGGGAACCCAATCTAAAACAGGGATATTTAATAGACTATCAGAAATTTGGGTTTGGAATGTGAGAGAGATTCAAATCCAAACAGCAGTTTTATTTTTATACTATGTAATATCCAACATAATTCTTCAAGTACTGTAGACAATCCTTGGATGGACTGATGTACACCTTTGGATACTACACACTTGACTAGTATTAAGCTCCACTTCTGGCAGCATGATCGATCCTGAAAACCCTGACTGTCTCTCAGTGTTTTAATAATTTCTCACCAATAGTACCTAGTAAGACATCAGGAATACCTTCTTTGTGGTAGCTTTTGGTTTCCTAGGTGTTCCCACTTCGGGCTGAGAATTTCTTGGATCCTGACTTAGCTCTCCTTTTGAACCAATCCCTGGATTTACACATTTTGAAAATGTCTCCATGGAAAGGAGCTAATCCTCGGTGGAAGAAACAAAGTTGTGAAGTGATCTACTGTCAGGCTGAACAATCAGTTAATTTAAATATAAATGATATTTTCAATGTATTTAAAAGTTGTGATGATAGAACAGCATGCATATTTAGATGTATTTATCAAATATTAATCCATTGAAGACCACTGAAGCACAACCTCACTTTCTGTGCATTTAGAATAAAGGTTCTCTTACTAGACATAGTTGATGGTCACTAAATATTTGCTAGAAGAAGGGCTTTCTAAAACTGTATTTAAATTTCATATAATGTGTCATTGACGGGGAAAGTTTTAGTCAGTTTTGAATGTGTGTGTGTGTGTGTGTGTGTGTGTGTGTGTGAGTGATGGAATCACAGAGCAATCTGCTCAGCCATTGCCTTAGGCAATAGCAACTGAGTCATATAAGGAGCAATGTATGAAGAAGTGTCAATCTTTTCTAACATTTAGGCTTGTGATAATATTGACTAGACTGAGAATTTTTAGTTCAATGGCAAAAAATCAAAACATGATTTTTTCTTAGGGCAATTTTCATGAAGTAAATTATTAGCAAATGGTAGGGGAGAGGGATTACTTTGAAATAATGTTCAACTGAGATCTGCAACACTTGGTGATTTCTTTAAAAGCTTTTGTTTGTGACCCAGGTCAGGAGGTCACAATTACAATCCTTTTGCCCTAGTATGAACTGCCATTGTGTTACCGTATGAGGAATTTCAGAAAACTCAAGAACTTTGCCATGGCTGAGTGAGTGAGTGAAATTCACTGAGTCATGTCCGACTCTTTGAGACCCCGTGGACTGTAGCCTATGGAATTATCCAGGCCAGAATACTGGAGTGGGTAGCCTTTCCCTTCTCCAGGGGATCTTTTTAACCCATGGATCGAACCCAGGTCTCCCACTTTGCAGGCAGATTCTTTACCAGCTGAGCCACAAGGGAAGACCTTGGGATGGCTGATACATTCTGTATTGAACAGCTTGGATATTCAGACCATAGTATGTGGGGGTGGGTGCTGTGTACACACAAAAGCAAAATCCCAATGCACAGGAATCAGCATCTCCGTCAACATTCTGTTTACAGCTAAACACGCAGAGACCCACTGTGCCTACCAGCCAGGACCAATTGCATTTGTGTGGGTCTGTGCTGCCTTTCAGACGGGTTTCTGAAAAGAGTAGCCTGGAGTATTTCTGAATACAGTAATGAAAGTTGTTTTTTTTGTTGTTGTTTTTCCCCTCACATACCGGAGGATTTTCCTATAGCCTTGAATATCAGCTTTTGAATCTCTGAAAGCGCTTACCACACAATACAGGTTTGTTTTTTATTATTCAAAGAGTACAGTATCAGGAAATTCTTTTTCTGAGATGAATAACACAGTTTTAAAGGGATGCAGAGTTCCTGAAGTTAGTAGGACTTTGGAGAATATAGGACAACTTGAACCTAAGGTGCTTAAGACTCTTGTAAAAGTTTTACGGTTCTTTCATGCTTTTGTGTTTTAAAATGTGGAAAGACCTTGAGGGAGAGAAGAGGAAGTAAAATGTTATCAGAAGAGGAAAAAAAAAAATCTTGTGAATGCTACCTGGAGGGGAAAATGTGAAACTGGATCTGAATTTCCTTTCTGTTTTTGAGAAGAATGTTACTGCCTATGAAATATGAGGCCTGTGAAGCACAAAATGTTTCAAAGTCACTCTTTGGAACAGCCCTCAAATTCCACATGTGGGATGTTTTTGTCACATGACTGAACAACTTGTAACTGCCAGTGAAAGCTGTGGAGTCCCCTTTTGTGAAATCTCAAATCTCAGACTTCCAATTACCTATCACCTATCACTTATTAGGTGCTTCCCAGGTGGCTCAGTGGTAAAGAATCTGCCTGCCAGTGCAGGAGACATGAGAGATAAAGGTTCAATCCCTGGGTCAGGAAGATTACTTGGAGGAGGAAATGGCAACCCACTCCAGTATTCTTGCCTGGAGAATCCCCATGGACAGAGGAGCCTGGTGGGCTACAGTCCATGGGGTCACAAAGGGTTGGAAATGGCTGAGGATGCACAAAGGAGCACTAGCCTATCACTTATTATTCATTCTGTAAAAATTATGGTAATATCTACTATGTACCAGGTACAGCATCATGTGGTGAAGATGAAGACAATGGTGAGAAAAAACAGACACCTTCCCTTGTGTCTTCGAGTTCACCATCTAGTGTACACAGATAACAGACATAATGGCCACAACTATGACTGCTGCCAGAGACAATAGGAGAGGCCATGAAAACACAGGAAAGCTAATATGCTTTGGAGGTCAGGAAAGAGGTTCCTGTAAGGCAGTCAGGACTGAGGTGAAATATCAAAGGACATTCCAGGTTGTGGGAAGAACCTAGAGAGAAACCCTGGGATAGGAAGGAAGGAAGGGGACTGCTCCTGGAACTAAAAAGCAGAGAGGAAAAGCTAGAGGTAGTGTGGAGAGAAATGGCCGGGAGAGGGCTCCAAATTGGTATCACAGATTCTCATGGAGCTGCTTTTCCACCTCTTCTAGATTTCTGACTTTATGTTAAAAGAAAATGGACAGCCATTAAAGGGTTTGAAAGAGAGATGTGACAAGATTTGATGGTGTTTTTCAGAAACCACACTGAACCGAAGGTGAATGAGAAGTTGGAAGCCAGCAGAAGACCTGATGGGGTGAGCGATGGGGGCTAGTTCAAAGGCTGTGACTGTAAACCTGACCAGAGATGGTAGTGTCAGAAGAGGTAGAATCAGAGTTTCTTGAAATATTAATAGTTAAGCCAGTAGCGAAGGTCTGGATGGGAGAGGAAGCAATATGTGATCAGGGAAGGTGTTGGGGTGGGAAGGGAGGGAGGAGGCTGTGAAGTTACCTGTGGTACAGTAAGTGGCTGGGCATCCAAACCATTAATGGCGGGGCTGGTCAGAAAGTGGGAAGGAGGGTTTGTGTGGGTGTGTAGGTACAGGGAAAGGGAGGTGTGGGTGGCAACAGGAGAGAGGGGCAGGGGTCATGTTTGTGGGGGAGGGGTGCAAGTGAATGGCCACTCTAGCACCTAGGCCTCCAGTCTTTCCAATCCAAGGAGTGGCTTTGAAAGTTTGGACCATGACCCCCAGGGAGAAATACATTCCACACAGTCGGCAAGCACACAGACAGGGGATAGAGAAATTCACAAGACAGTGTTTCCCGGTTTCACATGCAACGAAGGGAGATTTCCTATTTTGTGTGTGTTAGTGGCTCAGTCATGTCTGACTCTTTGTGACCCCATGGGGTATGTAGCTCACCAGGCTCCTCTGTCCATGGGATTCTCCAGGCAAGAATATTGGAGTGGGTTGCCATGCCCTTCTCCAGATTTCCTAATCTTACACTTAAAAAAAAAAAAAAAAAAAGCGGTCAGCTTGGGCATCCCCCCGACTGTCCTGCACCCTTCCCCTAGGCGCTGATGGTGGTGTTGACGGTGGTGCTGATGGCGGCTGCGACCATTGTGGCATCACCCGCGGGGTACTTTGTGACGCAGGAGCTGGGGCGAGGCATTTAGGGTAGAAGGCACAGCCGGGCAGCCATTCCGCGCAGCAGTTTGTGCCAGAAGCACAGTGGGCAGCTGCGGCGACCCAACACTCAGCGGTGGCCCTTCACTCTCCAAAGATGTCAGCCACTTCTCGCCGGCCCATCAAGGGAATCCTGAAAAACAAAGCTTCCACCGCTTCCTCAATCGCAGGCTCGGCCCAGCAGTCCGGTGGACCACTCCAGAAGGTCCATAGAAAGAAATCTCAAAAGTGGGACGAGTCAAACATCTTGGCAACCTGCCGTCCAGAGTACCGAGACTATGATTTCATGAAGTTGAATGAGCCCAGCACTCCCCAGTTCGGTCCGCAGAATCATGGGGAAAGAAGTGCAGAGAGTGAAACCACAGCCATTGACAGCTTAGCCAAGAGATTGGCCGCCACCTACACCTCCGATTCCAGCTATCCAGTGTGGGAGTCCGAAATGGATGGAGCGCACAGCAGCAAAATCTACCTTGACAGGCAAGAGAAACGTCGGCAGTTTGAATTGAAAAGGAAACTTTACTCCAGCGAAGGAAAGAACATCAAACTGGCCCGACTACTGATTTCCAGAGATCTACTTCATGAGTACGAGGATGATAATAACGAAGAAAGTTCGCATGTCCTCAGCCACGACAAGACTACCAGCCAGGAAGAAGCAGAGCAAGTCATCGCCAGCGACGAATGCCTGCAGACACAGACCTGCTGCTACCACAGTGATGACGACGGAGACGACAAGTAGATCGGGTTTGATGGAGTAGACAACCCTCGATCCACGCTGCAATTGTTGGATCCACAACTTGTTCCTTAATCTTCAATTTCTTGTTCTGTGCAGCTCGTGCAAGTACTGAACTACTTACCAGTTACCTTGCACTGTGATAATTCAATGGTAAACACAGCAAATAATAGGTTTACTTGAAAAAAATCTCCGCTTGGTACTCTGGTTCTTTGCCACAAATACCAATTCTGATATTCGTCTAAAACCCCATTACTTTGAGAAAATTTTTCGTTAACGTACATGTACATGGTATATAGCCTTCGATGTGTTAAAGGTTTAAAAAGAGTGGGGGGGGTACTAATTTATATTTACTTCTAGCTATACTAGCTTTAATAGAAACCGTTTTGTGACACAGGGAAATTGAGATTGGTACAGTGGGTTATGTAGTCTGATGAATATTCAGGCTGCAAAACACTTGTCTTCAGGGTGATCGGCCTGTTTACGTGAGAGGGAATATACTATAGCAGTTATTGTTGCATTTTAGCTTTAAATTTTATCTTAATTTGCTTTCAGTGTTTACAAGAAAAATTACTAAATGTTTTCTTATTTGAAAAAGTCCTTTTTCCATGAATTATCAGGTTAAAATTGTCCCAATATTCTACTGTCTTTGTGCACTATATGGGCAGATTTGATATCAATTATCCTTGAAAGTCTAATGTTATCTCAGTGGTCCCTTCTCCAGACCTGTCTTGCCCTCTCCTCTCCACTCTTTATTTCCTCATCCCCAGGAAGTCTTGCCCTCTCCACCCTTTGTTCCCTCATGCCCCAGGAGGACTGAGGAAACAAATGGTGGAGAGAGTAAGACAGGTCTGAGAAGGAACCACTGAGATAACATTAGATTTTAAAGAAGAACTGATATCAAATCTGCCCATATAGTGCACACAGGCAGAGTGGACATTGGAACAATTTTATCCTGATAATTCATGGAAAAAGAACTGTTTTTTTAATTAGAAAATGCTTAGTCATTTTATTGTAAACACTGAAAGCAAATTAAGATAAAATTCACCTTCACTTTTCTGGGGCATACACAGCACTGTTTTTATGGAGTATCATAGATGGTAAAAACATTAGAAACCCTTCCTTCTCTCAAATATTCTTTCATTTGTTTCCACAGTGTCACTTCTGTTTCAAACATCATGGCCCCCTCAGTCTTCTAAGATGTGGAGAAAATAGACTGCATAGCAGAAATGTAGTAGTCAGGAAATAGAATTTAGTTGTTAAATTTCTACACCTTTTTGGTTTCAGTTGAGTTCAGTTCAGTCACTCAGTCGTGTCCGACTCTTTGAGACCCCATGAATCACAGCACACAGGCCTCCCTGTCCATCACCAACTCCCAGAGTTCACTCAGACTCACGTCCATCAGGTCAGTGACACCATCCAGCCATCTCATCCTTTGTCATCCCCTTCTTCTCCTGCCCCCAATCCCTCCCAGCATCAGAGTCTTTTACAATCAGTCAACTCATCGCATGAGGTGGCCAAACACTGTAGTTTCAGCTGTAGCATCATTCCTTCCAAAGAAATACCAGGACTGATCTCCTTCAGAATGGACTGGTTGCATATCCTTGCAGTCCAAGGGACTCTCAAGAGTCTTCTCCAACACCACATTTCAAAAGCATCAATTCTTCAGCGCTCAGCCTTCTTTACAGTCCAACACTCACATCCATACATGACCACAGGAAAAGCCATAGCTTGACTAAATGGACCTTTGTTGGTAAAGTAACGTCTCTGCTTTTGAATATGCGATCTATGTTGGTCATAACTTTCCTTCCAAGCAGTAAGGGTCTTTTAATTTCATGGCTGCAGTCACCATCTGCAGTGATTTTGGAGCCCCCAAAGTAAAGTCTATCACTGTTTCCACTGTTTCCCCATTGATTTCCCTTCAAGTGATGGGACCGGATGCCATGATCTTCATTTTCTGAATGTTGAGCTTTAAGCCAACTTTTTCACTTTCCACTTTCAGTTTCATCACGAGGCTTTTTAGTTCCTCTTCACTTTCTGCCATAAGGTGGTATCATCTGCATATCTGAAGTTATTGCTATTTCTCCCAGCAATCTTAATTCCAGTTTGTGCTTCTTCCAGTCCAGTGTTTCTCATGATATTCTCTGCATATATGTTAAATAAGCATGGTGACAATATACAGCCTTGACGTACTCCTTTTCCTATTTGGAACCAGTCTGTTGTTCCATGTCCAGTTCTAACTCTTGCTTCCTGACCTGCATGAAGGTTTTTCAAGAGGCAGGTCAGGTGGTCTGGTATTCCCACCTCTTTCATAATTTTCCACAGTTTATTGTGATCCACACAGTCAGACTTTGGCATAGTCATTAAAGCAGAAATAGATGTTTTTCTGGAACTCTCTTGCTTTTTCCATGATGCAGCAGATGTTGGCAATTTGATCTCTGGTTCCTCTGCCTTTTCTAAAACCAGCTTGAACATCAGCCAGTTCACGGTTCACGTATTCCTGAAGCCTGGCTTGGAGAATTTTGAGCATTACTATCCTAGAGTGTGAGATGAGTGCAATTGTGCAGTAGTTTGAGCATTTTTTGGCATTGCCTTTCTTTATGATTGGAATGAAAACTGGGTCTTTTCCAGTCCTGTGGCCACTGTTTAGTCTTCCAAATTTGCTGGCATATTGAGTGCAGCACTTTCATAGCATCATCTTTCAGGATTTGAAGTAGCTCATCTGGAATTCCATCACCTCCACGAGCTTTGTTCATAGTGATGCTTTTCTAAGGCCCACTTGACTTCACATTCCAGGATGTCTGGCTCTAGGTGAGTGATCACACCATCCTGATTATCTGGGTCATGAAAATCTTTTTTATACAGTTCTTCTGTGTATTCTTGCCACCTCTTCTTAATATCTTCTGCTTCTGTTAGGTCCATACCATTTCTGTCCTTTATCGAGCCCATCTTTGCATGAAATGTTCCCTTGGTATCTCTAATTTTCTTGAAGAGATCTCTAGTCTTTCCCAGTCTGTTGTTTTCCTCTGTGTCTTTGCACTGATCGCTGAGGAAGGCTTTCTTATCTCTTCTTGCTATTCCTTGGAACTCTGCATTCAGATGCTTATATCTTTCCTTTTCTCTTTTGCTTTTTGCTTCTCTTCTTTTCACAGCTCTTTGTAATGCCTCCCCAGGCAGCCATTTTGCTTTTTTGCATTTCTTTTCCTAATTAATTATTAGGGAAATGCACATCCAAACCACAATGATATATCACTTCACTCCTGTGAGAATGGCTATTACCAAAAAGACAAGAAATAAAAATGTTGATGAAGATACAGAGAAAAAAAACCCTCATGCACTGTTAGTGGGATTATACACTGGGGCAACCACTCCAGACAACAGTATAGAGACTCCTCAAAAAATTAAGAATAGACTTGCCATAAGAGCCAACTATTTCACTTCTGGGTATATCTGAAGAACATGAAAACATTGATTCAAAAACATATATCATATATAATGAACATATATGTTCATTGCAATATTGAACGGGCAAAGTTAAATACACATATATCTTGAATACATATCTGTTTACAATGGAACACTATTCGGCCATAAACAAATAATGAAATCCTGCCTTTTGCAACTACATGGAAGGTATTATGCTAAGTGAAATAAGTCAGATGGATAAAACCAAATACCATATGATTTCATCATATTCCGAATCTGAAAAAAATAATATAAACAAACAAAATAGAACAAAACCAAGCTCATAGATATGGAGAATAGGTTAGTGGTTACCAGAAGGGAAGGGATTGGAGTGTTGGCAAAATGGATAAAGAGAGCCTACTCTATGGTGATAGATGGTAATTATGCTTGTATTAGTGATCACTTTGTAGTGTGTAGGGATATTGAATTATAATATTTTATACCTGAAAATTATATAATACAAAGTATCACGGCCAAGAGAAATAAAATCTAAGACAAGGACAAAGCAGTTATATTAACATCTCTACTAGTAGAAATATATTTTCCTATAAAATCTTTCTTTATGAGAAATGAAAAAAAAAGAGGAAACACTGTGATTCAAAAAAAGAAATATCATGGAATGAATGCATTATGCTGAAACACATGAGTTAGATTCTTGGAAATATGGATGCTGAAACAGCATTTAAAGTTAGTAGGAAATTATCCAAGGGGGGTAGACAATTATTTATACAGATTTACTTCAAAAATACTTATTAACACCATGCGTTGTAACTTGTTTCACGATCTCCATTTTAAATGAGTGACTTACTTGAGATTGCACTTGGCTATTGGTGATACCTGTATTGAATCTAGATACTCTGACTCAATGAACCATTTAAATTATCATGTCACTTGCCACTGATTCCACTGTGTAAGTATGTATGTGTTTGTGTATGTGTTATTTTTTGCTTGCTTTCTTTTTTGTTTTGTAGGAGATGTGGATGTCTTGGGGTGTTGAATTTCCAATCTGTCTTACATGTATAGTAAACTGTCTGGTTTTGCTAGTATCCTGGTCATTACTGAGAAATTTAAGTGTTTTGAACCCAGGTATTCATGTTATAAATGGGGGAATAAGTTACCCTTGCGGGGTCCCTAAGGATCACTCCAATATGCCTGCAGAAATTACATTTGGAGAGGCATATGAAATTTAAAATTTATTGTACTCCCAAGTCTTAGATAATAGCATAGCACAGCATACAGGGTGCCGGGTGGGCGGAGCTCCAAGGGAACAGGCTCAAGTGCCCAGGGGAAAAGCCAAGGGAGACTGAGAACCAGAGGATAAGTGCCTTTACTGAAGATCAAGGTGGACTACACAAGCAGAACATGCGAAGGGATTTGTGGTTGAGTTTTCATGAGTTTTGGTCACAGGCAGGGAACAGCAAGAAGAGAAACTCGGGACAAGAACCAGACTTAAAACACTGATGCACTTGGTTATCTGGGTGGGGTGCTCACAGCCTGCTTGTGGGGATATTGAGGCAGCCTGTTTGTGGGGATATTGAGGCAGCTAGAAAATACAAAATTTTGAAGTTGACAACATTGTATCATGATATTCTTTCTGTACTTCCATAGCAAAATGGTAAATAGCTTTCACAAACCTGGTGTACTGGATACAATTGCTCAATAAATATTTACTGAGTGAATGGATGAATGATTAATGAAAGAAATACTCTTGATTTGCAACACTGATTCCCTAGTCAAGGCCTTCATCTGCTCCACAACTGGAATCCTGTTCTTCATAGATGACACAATAAATAAATACACTTTATCTTATCATGTTTTAAGAAAAAGAACCAATGTTCCAGTCATCAACTGCTGTATAACACACCGTCTCAAAACTTGTTTAAACACTGATCTCAAAACAAATGCATTACTTTGCATCAATATTCTGTGAGTTAATTGATCTCATAGGAGGCAAACTGATGGACAGTGGCTGGAACTGAAACATTAATACGCCGAAGCCTCAAGAAGGCTTGCCAGCTCACTCAATATGACTGGCAGTTATTGATAGCTGTCAATTGGGAGTAGAGCTGATTCTGTGAACTGCAGTATCTACAAGTGGCCTCTCCACGTGGCTCAGGTTTTTCAAATCATAGTGAAGAAGAAATGTACCAAGAGGATGCATTCCAAGAAACAAGAGTGGAAGATGGCCTAGATCTGTAATTTGGCACAGCATAATTTCTACTATATTCTATTGGTCAAAGCAATCACTGAACCTGCCCAGATTTAAAGAGAGAGGAAGTAGTTTCCACCCCTTGAAGGAAAGGAGGGGGAGGGATGGACACAAAACTATAGTGATCTCAATTTGCTTAAATGAACAACAATAAAATTCTAAAAATAGTCATCATTCCTTATTACTGCTGGTGGTGGTGGTAGTAGTAGTCCTTCCTATGGTTCTGGCTGGCCTCAAGTCATTACGTAACCCTGTCTTAATCTTGTATATGAGGAAACTGAGGGTGAAAACAGCTTTGTAAACTCAGTAAAAGTCACACAGTAAGCATTCAAGTTTACTAGGGTCCCCTGTGCCTTCTCACATCAAATCTAAATTCTTGTGTTTTTAACACAGCAACAATTTGCCTACTCCTATCTATGTAAAATTACATCATTCTGCTTCCTCTGTGTGGGCTTCCTAGGTGCCTCCAGGGTAAAGAATCTTCCTGCCAGTGCAGGAAACATGTTCGATCCCTGGGTCAAGAAGATAGCCTGGAGGAGGAATATGGCCACCCACTCCAGTATTCTTGCCTGAAAAATTCCACAGACAGAGGAGCCTGGAGGGCTACAGCTCATGGGCTCACAAAGAGTCCGACACAACTGAACACCCATTTACACAAACTTCCTCTGTACCCTCCTTGCCATAATGCCTTTGTCTCCCTTATCTGCGATGTCCCACCTCACCCACTTCCAACTAAATCCTACCAACCATTCATTCTCTCTTCATAGGCCACCAATCCTTTCACTGAATCTCTCTCTCTCCTTCAACCTCTTTAATGACTTCCTTTCCTGTGGAGTTAAAGCATACTTATTTTTTTATGTAATGGTTCATGAATTGTTGTTTTCACATGTGTTATTTTTATCTTTCCAACTGTATTGTTAATGTTTTGTAGCCATGATCTACATCACCAAGTTTAATATTCCTTATGAATTCCCTGTTACTCTCTTACTGTAAGACCAGTACACCAGAGAGCTGACAATAAACCATACCATGAGGCTTCAGGCATGCTAAAGTCAACTGGAGTCCTCCATAGAAAAATTATCAATGGAAATGTTAGTCTAAAATAACTACAGTAACTTGATCGTAATGAAGTCAAGCACAGCATGAAGACCATATACTCATGCAAATTTTGTACTGTGCTCACCCAGTGAGCCTTCTCAGAAAATTAGAGGGAAAACCCTATAGAGCAAAGAGGGCCAGCAAAGCCCCAGGGCTAGTGGTTACATGCTGTGATTTCTAAATTTCCTTTAAAGAACATTTTCCTTTCCCCTAGGTGGAGACTGAAATGCCTTTGATAGGATAATTCATTCCACAATTAAGAATGGAGCATAAGGCACAACTTCACTAAAATTATAAGATCTTTTCCATACCAGGTTCTGATCTGTGTCATAAAAGGGAGAGGGATAATAAGTTATTGAGCATATTGTAAGGAAGTAGAAGGAAATATGTTTCTCAAAAAAGAGAAAACAAAAATAAAATGAGGCACTGAAGACATCTGTCTAGGGTCACACTTGCTGTTCCTAACCTCCCAAAGGAGAAAAAAAAATATTTTCCTAGGACAGAAGTCCTCTAGGAGTGAAATACAGATATTCCTCCCCCCAAATCCTGTGAGGTCCCAGCTCTCAGTTATCCTGCCCCATACCCTTTATACATACAAATAAAAATGTTGGCTTGAAATGGTGAACACAGGGTGAAGGATAGACAGGATGATATTTTGCATCACCCATCCCTGCACTACCTTTGTTATCCCAAACAATGCTCCATGCCAAATGCCTTGCTAAACCAAAAAATCAAGGTAAAGTTTAAATCAAGCTCCCACGGTGTTGAGTCCTCAGTGAAAGATCTGGGGAAGTAGTTTAGGAGGCAGGCTAAGGAACAGAGCCAGCCAGCTTGTCTTAATATTAACTGTATACCCCTTCCTGTTAGGGACAGGTAATCTTGCCGGGCTGACCATTTAGTCTTAATAAGCCAACATGAAAGCCCTAATGGGAATGCTAAAAATCTCATTTCTGAGAGTCAGATGATTTCTGGTTACCAGAGGCACAATTTCCTATCTCCATTTGGACAGGTATTTGATATCTCCTGGGGCGAGAAAAATGACTTTATAATGGGAAATTGAACAAATGTTTGGCACTTGTTTTATTTCCCTTGAGAGTAATTACTACTAGAATTTGCTTGCCTCTCTTTTGTCTGCCATATTGAAAAATATATTTCAAAACTATAAAAAAATTTTTTGTGGAGTGGTTCTGCAAAGAAAATTATAAGCTATTGAAGCAGTTTTTCTTGGCATCCCTGACTATTCCAATTCTAAAATACTTTTAGAATTAATAGAAACACTTTGAATATTTATGAGCTATTTAAGGAATCCCGTATATCTAGCTCCTCCCAGAAAAACCATGTCCATAATCCTTGGGAAGTCTTTATTTTTGTCCTTGTCCCACACATGGCAGTTAACTGGGATGTTACATGAAGCTTCTAATAATCACATGTCATTCCTTGTTGAAGTTGGAGCACAGAGGCGGATGATCATGGTTTTTCCTTCTTCTACTTCAGTGGTGGAAGTCACACTCTGGTCCCTACCCTGTGTTTTGCTCATATCCTCTCCCTGTTCCTCTAAGTCTTTCTTTGAACAGATCTGGAATCACTGCAGATTTGGCCTCTGCATACTGTTCAAGGAAGAGGCTGAGAATGTACTGTGCATGCATCTGCCTAAATCCATTTAAAAATGGCCACAAAGAGAACCACCATAGGCTCTTTCTCTGGCAAAGAAGGGGAAGAGGTCCACCCTGAATACCACCGCATCCACAGATAGAGCTAGGCAATAGCTAAGGAGTCAGAGCCACAAACCAGGGAAGGAGTGAATTATTTTCTTCCTCACCTATATCAGATGTAAAACAAGTTGCCCATGAAGGCAGTTGTTCTTGGGACCTGTGTCATGCATTCCTGCCCATCTTTCAGGCATTTTGGAGAGTATGAGTTGAAAAATTTTATGGCTCACCCAATCCCATCTCCATCTGCTTTCCAGACAAGATGAATAGGCCTCAGATAAATCAGTGAAAGAGTAAATTCTTCAAAAAGTTTCTTTCCCCAAACTAAACATATATACTTTCAAAGTACATATTTCAGCTTAATGAATTGTGCCCATATTAATTTGGCTTTACATCACATGTAAAAGAAACTCAAAATGTGGACTTTTCTGTGGTCCATTGGTTAAGAATGTGCCAGGGGACATAGGTTCGATTCTCACTCTGGAAGATCCCACATGCCATGGGGCAACTAAGCCCATGTGCTGCAACTGCTGAGCCCAATATCTAGAGCCCGTGAGCCACAACTACTGAGCTCACACACTGCAACTGCAGAGGCCACCATGCCTTAGAGCCTATGCTCTACAACAAGAAGCCACCACACTGAGAAGTCTAGAACAACAACCCGAGAGTAACACCTGCCTCCGCAGCCAGAGAAAGCCCACGCCCAGCAACAAAAACACAGCACAGCCAAAATAAAAATAAATTAAATAAAAGAAACAACATACTTTAATAAAATCTATGATGCTAAGTATGTAAAAATAAATATTTTATTAATTTAAAGCAGAGTGTCCTTAAAATGGTGACACAGGTATCCTCCTGTCACCTACTGGATTATGTGCTTAGTACCAGGGAAGCCAAAGACATTACAGGCTTTTGAGCCATATTTATATGCCAAAGTCATGTAGCTTCTTACTCCTAACATCTTTAAACAGCCTAAAAAATAAAAGTTTAAGTTCTCTTAGCCTAGAATCTCCCATGCTAGCACTTGTTTAAATTTTTCAAGTGGAAATATAGAAGCAAAATGATGTAGCCAGTCTAAGTTAAAGAAGTATCACTTCTGATGTGTGTTTCTGAAAATAAGTGCACTTACTAGGAGGTTTTTTCATACTATTCATACTGTTCATGGAGTTCTCAAGGCAAGAATACTGAAGTGGTTTGCCATTCCCTTCTCCAGTGTACCACATCCTGTCAGATCTCTCCACCATGACCCGCCCATCCTGGGTTGCCCCATGGGCATGGCTTAGTAAGCAGAGACATTACTTTGCCAACAAAGGTCTGTCTAATCAAGGCTAAGGTTTTCCCTGTGGTCATATATGGATATGAGAGTTGGACTGTGAAGAAGGCTGAGCACCGAGGAATTGATGCTTTTGAACTGTGGTGTTGGAGAAGACTCTTGACAGTCCCTTGGACAGCAAGGAGATCCAACCAGTCCATTTTGAAGGAGGTCAGCCCTGGGATTTCTTTGGAAGGAATGATGCTAAAGCTGAAACTCTGGTATTTTGGCCACCTCATGCAAAGAGTTGACTCATTGGAGAAGACTCTTCTGGGAGGGATTGGGGGCAGGAGAAGAAGGGGAAGACAGAGGATGAGACGGCTGGATGGCATCACTGACTTGATGGATGTGAGTCTGTGTGACCTCCGGGAGTTGGTCTTGTACAGGGAGGCCTGGCGTGCTGCGATTCATGGGGTGGCGAACAGTCGGACACGACTGAGCGACTGATCTGATCTGATCTGAGGAGGTGTTATTTATGTTTGACATCCCCTTTACATACATAGCTTTTCAAGTGAGATAGTGAAGGAATAAAACAAAAAGGCTGGGAATTAAATTTCATACTAATCTGAAATGCACATGTAAAGCAACAGTAAAAACATTCCTTATTTCATAGCTAAGTCCAGTATAAGAAAGCGGAAATGCAGTGCACCCAGGATAAATCTTAAAAAAAAAAAAAATAAATGTTGGTGCACACTGAGTTTCTTAAATAAGGGGAAACCTACCTATGATAGGAAAGCCAGTAATTTTTAACTCTAGTGCACAACCCCAAGAAGTCAGAATTAACTTTCTAGTACCTCTCATTTCTTTTCTCTCATTTTCCTCTGGATAGTCTTTATCTAGTTCACTTGCCCTATGTATAAAAGTCATCAAAACTGAAAAGTAAAAAAATAATAGAATCATTATTTTCAAATGATATCAAGCAACTGTTTGAATCATTCTTATAGTGAAATTACTAACGTGGTTCTTGTGCAAGAATGAAACAGTCAAAATACTTTCTAATGTTAGGGCAGTTTTAGACTAAGTCAGATAGAAAAAGTTTGTTACTAAGCTTTGATGAAGACATCAGAATTTCCTCCATTCTTCAAGTTTTGGACATTGAAACTAAAAAGTCATTCATATAATCAGTTGTGCTCTGTTTCTATGGCTTTCAGTATTTCTAGAATACCATTTTAAAGGTTAGAAGAATTGAATAGCAGAATGAAGCAAACTTTTGGAAACTATCAGGTTTGATAAAACTATTGGGGCTTGAAAGCCTAAGTAGGAGGCAATATTTTATGAATCTTAACTGTTTTATATTTTAGAGTAATATTGACAATAAATAAACTATTCAAGGCTCTATTGCAAAATGCACAAGAGAGAAAGATTATTAAACCATATTTTATTTTTTTTTACATTTCTCTTGGTGTTCTCAGACTATAGTGCTTAATGTGAGGCATTAAAATGTTATGGTTAGTTCAGAATCTTATTAACATTTAAATACCATATATATGTACCATAAAATATATTATTTAAAATATTATTTATTTAAGGACTTTTTATATATTCAAACTGATATTTAATGCAATAAAATGCGTATCACTTGGCTATCAATCTGTTTTAATACATCAATATTTACCATTTTGAAAGAGTTTTGCAACATTCTTTACATTTACGCACTTGTGTTCTGCTTTAATCTCCTATTTATAGTGATTTTAAAACAGATCCATTTAACTGTTAGCTAAAATGCAGAGTCAAAATTAAACTTCACTATGGAATGCAGAGTTCCAAAGAATAGCAAGGAGAGATAAGAAAGCCTTCCTCAGCGATCAATGCAAAGAAATAGAGGGAAGAGCAGAGACATTACTTTGCCAACAACAATCCGTCTAGTCAAGGCTATTGTTTTCCCTGTGGTCATATATGGATGTGAGAGTTGGACTGTGAAGAAGGCTGAGTGCCGAAGAATTGATGCTTTTGAACTGTGGTGTTGGAGAAGACTCTTGAGAGTTCTTTGGACTGCAAGGAGATCCAAGTAGTCCATTCTGAAGGAGATCAGCCCTGGGATTACTTTGGGAGAAATGATGCTAAAGCTGAAACTCCAGAACTTTGGCCACCTCATGCAAAGAATTGACTCATTGGAAAAGACTCTGATGCTGGGAAAGATTGAGGGCAGGAGGAGAAGGGGATGACAGAGGATGTTATGGTTGGATGGCATTATCAACTCAATGGACATGGGTTTGGATGAACTCTGGGAGTTGGTGATGGACAGGAAGGCCTGGCATGCTGCAGTTCATGGGATTCCAAAGAGTCACACATGACTGAGTGCTTAAACTGAACTGATGGTTTGCTGAGTGCAGTAAAGACAGCAAATCTCACTATGCTGTGGAGAATCTGGTTCCATTCTAAAGAAATTTTGATAAGCTGAATTCTCAAGATTGATAGTATCTAAATATATTTTCAGCATTTAGATGAGGTTTTGTCATCAGATTATTTCTCAACACAATCTTACAGGGAAGTGGAATTAAAATAGACTTGGTCAACAGATATAGTTAATCTCAGGATAAATCACAGACTAAAATGATTAAGAATCTGAAAGTAATAAAAATAACCCCGATTTTCATTGTCATATGACAAGTTCAGAAAATGCAAGATGTTCTAACTCGCTTTAGTCGTGTCCAGCTCTTTGTGACCCTATGGACTGTAGACCACCAGGCTCCTCTGTCCATGAGATTCTCCAGGCAAAAATCCTGGAGTGGGTGGCCATGTCCTCCTCCAGGGGATCTTCCCAACCCAGGGATCAAACCCACATCTCCTACATCTCCTGCATTGGCAGGTGGGTTCTTGACCACTAGCACAACCTGGGAAGCCAGAAATGCAAACCTAAATCCAAAGAGAAATACAAAGTGACAAATCTAAGAGAAGAAGAAAAATATAAGAAAGTGACCAAATACATGTGTTTTATATTATAAAGTTTTAAAGTCAGACTCATGGTCACTACTTTCAAATTTTCATCAGGTTTTAGGATAACTGGTTTCTTTTTTTTTTTTTTTTGGGGGGGGGGAAAAATGATCTAGCTGTGTTTTTTTTTTTTTTTTTTTGGTATATACAGTTATTTATTAATATTCTCTAAGATACACCAAAAATGTAATAGCACTCATCAGGTGATATAAATTATACATTTTATCCTCCTTCTTTTAGCTTATATAAATTTTCTATAAATTTAATCTTTCTACAGTGAACATGTAATTTTTTTTAACTTTACAATATTGTATTGGTTTTGCCATACATCAACATGCATCTGCCACAGGTGTACACGTGTTCCCCATCCTGAACCCTCCTCCCTCCTCCCTGCCCGTACCATCCCTCTGGGTCGTCCCAGTGCACCAGCCTCAAGCATCCAGTATCGTGCATCCAACCTGGACTGGTGACTCGTTTCATATATGATACTATACATGTTTCAAGGTCATTCTTCCAAATCATCCCACCCTCTCCCTCTCCCACAGAGCCCAAAAGATAAGTAGTTTCTTTGGTTGATGTTTCCACTGAATTTTTTCAGAAATTATATGGTTTCTATAGAAAGGATTTAGATACACCTGTTTCCCCTGCCATGGTTCTTTCTTTTTACATATATATATATATATTTATTTGGTGTACCAGATCTTAGTGGCAGCATGCAAGATCTTTCAGTTGTGGAATGTGGTATCTAGTTCCCTGTCCAGAGATCGAACCTGGGCCCCATACACTGGAAGCATGGAGTCTTAGCCACTGGACCAATAGGGAAGTCCCTCCTTTGCCTTGATTCTTCACTCCTTTACCTTTCTTTCCTTTTCTTTTCCCCTCTCCCCCATCCCCTCTTTTTTTTTTTTTTTTTTTTTTTTGCTACTTCCTCCTCTCATGAACCTTGAGAAACTACAAGGCTTGCAAACACAGATATGGAGAGAAATGTTTTGAGAGTTGTAAGGAGGGGAATGCATCAAATACCCTAAGAAAGAAGTACAGAAAACCATTTCTCCCTCTGGTTTTACTCTAGTTAAAAAGACAAATGCATCTTGCCACACATGCCTTACTTGCCCAGATCAGGTCAGATCAGATCAGTCACTCAGTCGTGTCCGACTCTTTGTGACCCCATGAACTGCAGCACGCCAAGCCTCCCTATCCATCACCAGCTCTCAGAGGTCACTCAGACTCACATTCATCGAGTCAGTGATGCCATCCAGCCATCTCATCCTCTGTCGTCCCCTTCTCCTCCTGCCCTCAATCCCTCCCAGCATCAGAGTCTTCTCCAATGAGTCAACACTTTGCATGAGGTGGCCAAAATACTGGAGTTTCAGCTTTAGCATCATTCCTTCCAAAGAAATCCCAGGGTTGATCTCCTTCAGAATGGACCGGTTGGATCTCCTTGCAGTCCAAGGGACTCTCAAGAGTCTTCTCCAACACCACAGTTCAAAAGCATCAATTCTTCGGTGCTCAGCCTTCTTCACAGTCCAGCTCTCACATCCATACATGACCACAGGAAAGACCATAGCCTTGACTAGGCAAACCTTTGTTGGCAAAGTGATGTCTCTGCTTTTGAATATGCTATCTAGGTTGGTCATAATTTTCCTTCCAAGGAGTAAGCGTCTTTTAATTTCATGGCTGCAGTCACCATCTGCAGTGATTTTGGAGCCCAGAAAAATAAAGTCTGACACTGTTTCCACTGTTTCTCCATCTATTTCCCATGAAGTGATGGGACCAGATGCCATGATCTTCGTTTTCTTAATGTTGAGCTTTAAGCCAACCTTCTCACTCTCCACTTTCACTTTCATCAAGAGACTTTTTAGTTCCTCTTCAGTTTCTGCCATAAGGGTGGTGTCCTCTGCATATCTGAGGTTATTGATATTTCTCCTGGCAATCTTGATTCCAGCTTGTGTTTCTTCCAGTCTAGCATTTCTCATGATGTACTCTGCATATAAGTTAAATAAACATGGTGACAATATACAGCCTTGACGTACTCCTTTTCCTATTTGGAACCAGTCTGTTGTTCCATGAACAGTTCTAACTGTTGCTTCCTCACCTGCATATAGATTTCTCAAGTGGCAGATCAGGTGGTCTGGTATTCCCATCTCTCTCAGAATTTTCCACAGTTTATTGTGATCTATACAGTCAAAGGCTTTGGCATAGTCAATAAAGCAGAAATAGATGTTTTTCTGGAACTCTCTTGCTTTTTTGATGATTCAGCGGATGTTGGCAATTTGATCTCTGGTTCCTCTGCCTTTTCTAAAACCAGCTTGAACATCAGGAAGTTCACGGTTCACATATTGCTGAAGCCTGGCTTGGAGAATTTTGAGCATTACTATCCTAGAGTGTGAGATGAGTGCAATGGTGCGGTAGTTTGAGCACTCTTTGGCATTGCCTTTCTTTGGGATTGGGATGCAAACTGACCTTTTCTAATCTTGTGGCCACTGCTGAGTTTTCCAAATTTGCTGACATATTGAGTGTAGCACTTTCACAGCATCATCTTTCAGGATTTGGAATAGCTCCACTGGAATTCCATCACCTCCACTAGCTTTGTTCATAGTGATGCTTTCTAAGGCCCACTTGACTTCACATTCCAGGATGTCTGGCTCTAGGTCAGTGATCAAACCATCATGATTATATGGGGTGTGAAGCTCTTTTTTGTACAGTTCTTCTGTGTATTCTTGCCACTTCTTCTTAATATCTTCTGCTTCCGTTAGGTCCATACCATTTCCGTCCTTTATCGAGCCCATTTTTGCATGAAATGTTCCTTTGGTATCTCTGATTTTCTTGAATAGATCCTTAGTCTTTCCCATTCTGTTTTTTTCCTCTATTTCTTTGCACTGATCGCTGAAGAAGGCTTTCTTATCTCTTCTTGCTATTCTTTGGAACTCTGCATTCAGATGCTTATATCTTTCCTTTTCTCTTTTGCTTTTCACTTCTCTTCTTTTCGCAGCTTTTTGTGAGGCCTCCCCAGACAGCCATTTTGCTTTTTTGCATTTCTTTTCCATGGGATGATCTTGATCCCTGTCTCCTGTACAATGTCATGAACCTCATTCCATAGTTCAACAGGCACTCTATCTATCAGATCTAGGCCCTTAAATCTATTTCTCACTTCCACTGTATAATCATAAGGGATTTGATTTAGGTCATACCTGAATGGTCTAGTGGTTTTCCCAACTTTCTTCAATTTAAGTCTAAATTTGGCAATAAGGAGTTCATGGTCCAAGCCACAGTCAGCTCCTGGTCTTGTTTTTGCTGATTGTGTAGAGCTTCTCCATCTTTGGCTGCAAAGAATATAATCGATCTGATTTCGGTGTTGACCATCTGGTGATGTCCATGTATAGAGTCTTCTCTTGTGTTGTTGGAAGAGGGTATTTGCTATGACCAGTGCATTTTCTTGGCAAAACTCTGTTAGTCTTTGCCCTGCTTCATTCCGTATTCTAAGGCCAAATTTGCCTGTTACTCCAGGTGTTTCTTGACTTCCTACTTTTGCATTCCAGTCCCCTATAATGAAAAGGACATCTTTTTTGGGTGTTAGTTCTTAAAGGTCTTGTAGGTCTTCATAGAACTGTTCAACTTCAGCTTATTCAGCGTTACTGGTTGGGGCATAGATTTGGATTACTGTTACATTGAATGGTTTGCCTTGGAAACGAAGAGAGATCATTCTGTTGTTTTTGAGATTGCATCCAAGTACTGCATTTCGGACTCTTTTGTTGACCATGATGGCCACTCCGTTTCTTCTGAGGGATTCCTGGCCACAGTAGTTGATATAATGGTCCTCTGAGTTAAATTCACCCATTCCAGTCCATTTTAGTTCGCTAATTCCTAGAATGTCAACATTCACTCTTGCCATCTCTTGTTTGACCACTTCCAATTTGCCTTGATTCATGGACCTGACATTCCAGGTTCCTATGCAATATTGCTCTTTACAGCATTGGACTTTGCTTCTATCACCAGACACATCTATAGCTGGGTATTCTTTCTGCTTTGGTTCCATCCCTTCATTACTTGCCCAAGCTCTGTAAAACTGATCATGTTTCCACTTGGGCAGTTACCTGGTCTTCAGGTGCTCCTTGATACACAGCAGCTGAAAAAACCCTTTAATTTGCAATTGACTCAGATAAATTATTTTCCTTTATATTTTTAAATTGAGTTTTGTATTAAAACTTACTTTTCTAAAAATATAAATAGATATTTGAAGTATAAAACAGTAATGAAATAACTATCTCTGTTCCACAATTCAGGTTTACTGGATGAGTGAGTTTTAACTAGAGAGGAAACTTAGAATCACTCTCAAGAAAGTGATCTAATGAGTGCCTTTTAATCTAATTTGTTATCATTTAACAATCAGTTAACACCTTGGCTTTATTTTATAGCAACAATATATAGTAAATTACCTTAAGAAAAAATTTTCCTAAAAGATCATGACAAATTGCAGGTGTATAATAAACATGTATTGCCTGGATGAACGATATGTTTCTGATCCTGTGCTATGCTAAGACTTCAATGGTGTCCGACTCTTTGTGACACTATGGACTGTAACTTACCCACCAGCCTTCTTGATCCATGGGATTCTCCAGGTAAGAATACTGAAGAGGGTTGCCATGCCCTCCTTAGGGGATCTTCCTGACAGAGATTGAACCTACATTTCTTATGTCTCCTGCGCTGGCAGGCAGGTACTTTACCACTAGCTTCACCTGGTAAGCCCAGTCAGTCATGTTCAGTTCAGTTCAGTTGCTCAGTCATGTCCGACTCTTTGCAATCCCATGGACTGCAGCACACCAGGCTGCCCTGCCCATCACCAACTCCTGGAGCTTGCTCAAACTCCTGTCCATTGAGGCAGTGATGGCATCCAACTATCTCATCCTCTGTCATCCCCTTTTCCTCCTACCTTCAATCTTTCCCAGCAGCAGGGTCTTTTTCATTGAGTCAGTTCTTCATATCAGATGGCCAAGTACTGGACTTTAATATGCTGCCTAGGTTTGTCATAGCTTTTCTTCTAAGCAGCAAGTGTCTTTAAATTTCATGGCTGCAGTCACCACCTGCAGTGATTTTGGAGCCCAACAAAAATAAAATCTGTCACTGTTTCCATTGTTTCCCCATCTATTTGCAATGAAGTGATGGGACTGGATGCCATGACCTTAGTTTTTTGAATGTTGAGTTTTAAGCCAACTTATTCACTCTCCTCTTTCTCTTTCATCAAGAGGCTCTTTAGTTCTTCACTTTCTGCCATGAGTCTGGTGTCGTTTGCATATATGAGGTTACTAATATTTCACCTGGAAATCTTGATTCCAGCTTGTGATTAATGCAGCTCGGCATTTCACATGATGTACTCTGCATGTAAGTTAAATAACCAGGGTGACAATATACAGCCTTGATGTAATAATTTCCTGATTTGGAGCCATTCTGTTGTTCCATATCTGGTTCTTACTTGCTTCTTGACCTGTATACAGATTTCTCAGCAGGCAGGTCATGTTTTCTGGCATTCCCATGTCATTAAGAATTTTCCACAGCTTGTTGTGATCCACACAGTCAAAGGCTCTCTGCTCAGTTCAGTTCAGTGCCTCAGTTGTGTTCGACTCTTTGTGAAACCATGAACTGCAGCATGCCAGGCTTCCCTGTCCATCACCAACTCCTGGAGCTTGCTGAAACTCATGTTCACCAAGTTGGTCATGCCATCCAACCATCTCATCCTCTGTCGTCCCATTACCCTCCTGTCTTCAATCTTACCCAGCCTCAGGGTCTTATGCAATGAGTCCATTCTTCGCATCAGGTGGCCAAAACATTGGACCTTCAGCTTCAGCATCAGTCATTCCAATGAATATTCTGGACTGAGTTCCTTTAGCATTGACTGGTTTGATCCACTAGCAGTCCAAGGGACTCTCAAGAGTCTTTTCAAACACCACAGTTCAAAAGCATCAATTCCTTGGTGCTCAGATTTCTTTATGGTCCATCTCTCACATCCATACATGACCACTGGAGAAACCATAGCTTTGACAACACGGCACTTTGTCAGCAAAATAATGTCTCTGCTTTTTAATATGCTGTCTAGATTGGTCATAGCTTTTCTTCCAAGGAGCAAACGTCTTTCATGGCTGAAGTCACCATCTGCAGTGATTTTGGAGTCCAATGAAAATAAAATCTGTCACTGTTTCCATTGTTTCCCCATCTATTTGCCATGAAGTGATGGGACCAGATGCCATGATCTTGATTTTATGAGTGTTGTAAGTTTTAAGCCAACTTTTTCACTCTCCTCTTTCATTTTCATCAAGAGGCTCTGTAATTCTTCTCAACTTTTGGCCATAAACGTGGTGTCATCTGCTTATTTGAGGTTATTGATATTTCTCTCAGCAATCTTGATTCCAGCTCGTGCTTCATTCAGGCTGGCATTTCGCATGATGTACTCTGCACATGTTAAATAAGCAGGGTGAAAATATACAGCTTTGACATCCTCCTTTCCTGATTTGGAACCAGTCTGTGGTTCTACGTCCATTTCTAACTGTTGCTTCTTGACCTGCACACAAATTTCTCAGGAGGCAGATGAGGTGGCCTGGTATTCCCACCTGTTGAAGAAGTTTTTCACAGTTTGTTGTGATCCACACTGTGAAAGGCTTTGCCATTGCAAAATCTTTGCCATCTGCAATAAAGCATAAGGAGATATTTTACTGGAAATCTCTTGCTTGCTTTTTCGATGATCCAATGGATGTTGGTAATTTGATCTCTGGTTCTTCTGACTTTTTGAAATACAGGTTGAACATCTGGAATTTCACAGTTCACGTGTTGCTGAAGCCTGGCTTGGAGAATTTTGAGCATTGCTTTGTTAGCAGGTGAGATGACAGCAATTGTGTAGTAGTTTGAACATTCTTTGGCATTGCCTTTCTTTGCAATTGGAATGAAGACTGACCTTTTCCAGTCCTGTGGCCACTGCTGATTTTTTCAAATTTGCTGGCATATTGAGTGCAGCACTTTCACACCATCATCTTTCAGGATTTGAAATATCTCAACTGGAATTCCTTCACCTCCGCTAGCTTTGTTCATAGTGATGCTTCCTGAGGCCCCCTTGACTTTGCATTCCAGGATGTCTGGCTTTAGGTGAGTGATCACACCATCATAGTTACCTGGGTCATTAGATCTTTTTTGTATAGTTCCTCTGTGTATTCTTGCGTCCTCTTCTTAATATCTTCGGCTTCTTTTAGGTCCATACCATTTCTGTCCTTTATTGTGCCCATCTTTTCATGAAATGTTCCCATGATAACTCTAATTTTTTTGAAGAGATCTCTAGTCTTTCCCATATTATTGTTTTCCTCTATTTCTTTGCACTGGTCACTAAGGAAGGTTTTCTTATCTCTCCTTGCTTTTCTTTGGAACTCTGCATTCAAATGGGTATATCTTTCCTTTTCTCCTTTGTCTTTAGCTTCTTTATTTTCACAGCTATTTTTAAAGCCTCCTCAGACAATTGCTTTGCCTTTTTGCATTTCTAGTTCTTGGGGATGGTCTTGATTACTGCCTCCTATACAATATCACGAATGTCTGTCCACAGTTCTTCAGGCACTCTGTCTATCAGATCTAATCCCTTGAATCTATTTCTCACTTCCACTGTATAATCATAAGGGATTTGACTTAGGTCATACCTGAATGGTCTAGTGGTTTTCTCTACTTTCTTCAATTTAAGTCTGAATTTGGCAATAAGGAGTTCATGATCTGAGCCATAGTCAGCTCCTGGTCTTGTTTTTGCTGACTGTATAGAGCTTGTCCATCTTTGGCTGCAAAGAATGTAATCAATCTGATAAACCGCTATAAACCACTTCAGTATTCTTGCCTTGAGACCCCCTTGAACAGTATGAAAAGGCAGAAAGATATGACAATGAAAATGAACTCCCCAGGTCTGTATGTACCCAATATGCTACTGAAGAAGAGTGGAGAAATAACTCCAGAAAGGATGAAGAGATGGAGCCAGAGCAAAAACAATACCCAGTTGTGCATGTGACTGATGATGGAAGTAAAGTCTGACACTGTAAAGAACAGTATTCTATAGGAATCTGGAATGTCAGGTCCATGAATCAAGGCAAATTGCAAGTGGTCAAACAAGAGATGGCAAGAGTGAACATTGACATTTTAGGAATCAGTGAACTAAATTGGACTGGAGTGGGGGAATTTAACTCAGATGACCATTATCTCTACTACTGTGGGCAAGAATCCCTTAGAAGAAATGGAGTAGCCATCATAGTCAACAAAATAGTCTGAAATGCAGTACTTGGGTGCAATCTCAAAAATGAACAGAATGATATCTGTTTGTTTCCAAGGCAAACCATTCAATATCACAGTAATCCAAGTCTATGCCCTGACTAGTAATGCTGAAGAAGCTGAAGTTTAATGGTTCTATGAAGACCTACATGAACTTCTAGAACTAACACCCAACAAAAGATGTCCTTCTCATCATAGGGATGGAATGCAAAAAGAGGATGTCAAGAGATACCTGGACTAACAGGAAAATTTGGCGTTGGCGTACAAAATTTAGCAGGGCAAAGACTACAAGAGTTTTGCAAAGAGAACACACTGGTCATAGCAAACACCCTCTTCCAACAACACACAAGAAGGCGCTACACATGGACATCACCAGATGGTCAATACCATAATCAGGTTGGGAAGACCAGTGCCACTTTTATTCTCAGATTATTCTTGAAGAAAGGAATGCTATTGGCTTTGCTGGGTACGTTGGAAAAGGGCAGTAGTGAACGGTCAGAATTTTCCTTTTCTACTCTTTGGGGTAGTTATTTTGACTTCTTTCTGAAATACCAATTAGCAATTCAGTATTAATGTATTCCTTTCTTCTATTATTCTACTAATATGTAAATATCTACTATACATTGGACACTCAGTTGGAAACTCTGGGAAGTAAAATGATAAATCGAATATAGCTTTTAACATAAAGATATGCCTTAGGCTGTTCTCCAGAAAGAGACCTTGAGATGGAGATTTCTGTGCAGGTTATTTTTTAAAAGAAAATACAGAGGAACCTGGAAAGGCAGTGGAGGAAACAGAATGTGGATTCAGAGAAAGCCAGTAGGGATATGATCTCAAATCTCAGTAGAGAGTAGATACAGTGTGATACTACAGGATACGTCTGGAGTGTAAGTTTATCTCAGAAGTTTTCTCCCACAGCCTCCTCACAAGGAAAAGAGCTGGGGTTCTATGATCCAAAGTCTATCAGGCATCAGTCAAGGGTTTCCCCAAGATTGGGCTAGAGGGCAATGATTCTTTTAGACACTTCCTTCTCCATAAACAAAACCACTCCAATAGTATTTTTGCCTCAAATAGGTATTGTCGTTAGTAACTGAATATTAGAAGGAGCCTGTTCTCCACCCTGAACAAAAATGGATCTGAATAGAGAAACAAAATGCTTTCCCTTTTAGGCATATAAAGTCAAGCAGCTGTAAGGAAAATACACAAAAGAGGCCAAAAACAAACAAACAAACAAAAAAAAAGTGTGATATATGTACCACAAAAGAGTTACAGACCATAGAGACTGTCAAACATTGGTGGAGGGAAAGACAAGTTGCCCAGGAATTTCTAAAAATACATAGTGGGCAAGACTATACTTTAGGTGGACTTTGAATATTGAGTCCACCTCAGATATTTTATTACAGACGGGAAAAATTTTATGAACTGAGACCAGTGTTAGTAGTCATATGGAAGAGAAACATGAAACAGTATTTCTGGATGAAATTAGACTTGGCCAATTTCATTAGGGCACAGAAAATGTATGGAGAATAACTGGAGGGTAGGCTAAACAGTAGTGTGGGAAGACAAGCAAATCCCAGAAATCCAGGGTCAAAAGTGCGCATGGCAGGAGGAAGCCACTGAAGGGATGATTGCAGAAGTGACATGAAAATTCCCAGATCTAATTTTGCAATTTCAGTGTATATCTTTTTCAGGAAACATCTGAGAATTCTTAACAAAAGTAAATCGGACTTTCTTTACTTTTAATTTAGGAAATAAACATTGATTCCATATACTATATTTCTACTGTACCAAACATGTAATTATACAACCAAAGAGTATCCCAACTATAAAGATAATTTTGGGGTTTCAGTCATTAGAAGTTCTCACTTCTCAAACTGGTGAATGGCCTCTGGATTTCTAATCGAAATTCCAGAAATGAACTCAACATAAGCAGCCGTGGGGTTTCCCTAGCAGCTCAGCTGGTAAAGAAGCCACCTGCAATGCAGAAGACCCGTTCAATTCTTGGTTCGGGAACATCCACTGGAGAAGGGATAGACTACCCACTCCAGTATTCTTGGGCTTCCCTGGTGGCTCAGCTGGTAAGGAATCTGCCTGCAGTGCGGGAGACCTGGGTTTGATCCCTGGGTTGGGAAGAGCCCCTGGAGAAGGGAAGGGATACCCACTGCAGTATTCAGGCCTGGAGAATTCCATGGACTGTATAGTCCATGGAGTCACAAAGAACTGGACATGACTGAGTGACTTTCACTTAAGCAGTCACAGGGCTGCTGGGAAAAGCTACAGAAAAGCCATGATCTTTTAGCTCTCAGTCCTTTCATTGGTCACTGGCATTGCATAAAGCATGGCTGTTCACTGCTATTGTAATTGGCAGGTAGACAGCTTTGACTTTCACAGTGCACACAATGCAGCTTGAGCACTCCTCACTGCCCAATAGGAATCACATTTGCTCATGTCCTGAAAACAAGACAGAGACAACCATTTCATTCAGGTTTGGTAAGGAAACTGAAGCGGAAGAGTGATGTTGCCAAGAAATCGATAGCTGTCACTCAATTTATTATGGGGCTACTCTCACAGGAACAGTGGTATAAGGTAAAAGCAGAAAAAACAAAAGCCAGATTATGACCAAAGGCAGCTTAGAAGGCTTCGCATCATTCCATTAAATCAGGAGTAGTCTAGAGCCTTAGCATGAACACTGACTTGCATGAGGATGAATAATAAAAACAACTTAACTTTATAGATCACTAACTATGTGCCCGGCAGCAATATATATGAGATATATCCTATTTCTTTTTATAAGAGGCAAGGAAACTGAGGAAAATTTAAGATCACAAATATAATAAGTATCAGAGCCAGAGTTTGAACTCAGATATATTATCTCTCTCCAGAAACCATGCTTGGATATTTCTATAGACTAAATGTGTATGTTCCCATGAGATCCATGTGTTGAAATCCCAATCTCCAATGTGATGGGGCGTTTGATAGGTGATTAGATGATAAAGGTGAAGCTCTTATGAATGGGATTAGCACCCTTGTAAAAGAAACCCAGGAAAGCATCTTCATCCTTTCTGCCTTGTGAGGACAGTGAGAAGATGGCCATCTATGAAGCAGAAAGTGAGACCCCACCAGACACTGAATCTGCCAGAAACTTGATTTTGTATTTGCCAGCCTCCAAAACTGTGGCAAATATATTTCTGTTGCTTATAAGCCACCCAGTCTAAGAATTTCTGTTGTATCATCCTAACCAGATAAGATAGGAATTGGTACTGAGAAGCGGGGTGTTGTTCTAACAAATACCTAAAATGTTCAAATAGCTTTGGAACTGTGTAATGAATAAAGGCTGGAAGCATTTTGAGGTGTATGCTAGAACACACTTACATTTTAATTAATGGACCTTCAAAGGCAATTCTGATGTGAGTTTGGAATGCAAAGAGGAGAGCTGTAGAGGAAATTTCAATCTTCTTGGAGATTCCCAGGTGGCGCTAGTGGTAAAGAATCCACCTGTCAATGCAGGAGACACAAGAGACACAGGTTTGATCCCTGGGTCAAGAAGATTCCTTGGAGGAAATGGCAACCCACTCCAGTATTACTGCCTGGGAAATCTCATGGACAGAGGAGTCTGGTAGGCTACAGTCCTTGCGTTTGCAAAGAGTCAGACACAACTTAGTGAATAAACAACAACAACACAGACAATACATAAATAACACTGAACAAGATGTTAGAAGAAATATGAACAAGAGGGGTCATTCTTATGAGGTTTCAGTCAGAAATGAGGAACATATCATTGGAAACTGAAGGAAAGGCAATTCTTGTTATAAAGTGGCAACGAACTTGGTTGAATTGTAGTCATGTTCTAGTATTTTGTGGAAGATAGAACTTAACAACAAGAAAATTTGATACTGAGCTATCTAAATTTGATACTTGAGCTAGCTAAGTTCTATCTAAAACAAAGTACTGCAAGTGAAGTTTGGTTCTTCCTGACTATGTCAGCAGTAATGTGAGAAGTGAGAAATGACCTAAAGATGAAATTGTTAAAGCAAAAAAGCAATAGCACTCAAAGATTAGGAAAATTCTCAGCCTATCAATATGGCAAAAACTGAGAAAGCATGATCAGAAGAGAATAATAAGGGTGTAGTCAAGTGACAGGAAGTTAGTATGTATCAGCCATCTCAGCAGAAGCTGGGAGCTATTTCCAAAACAATGGAAGAAAGACCCTGGATGCAATTCAGACTTCATTGGAGCTGCCATGTCCATCACAGGCCCAGAGTAGAAGGACCTGAGGGGGGAGAATGGTTTCAAAGGAGGAGTTACCAGCACCTGCAGGACCTTGGTGCGTGCTGCCTGGCACCACATCACCTCCTGGGCTCCGCTCCTCACTTTAGCTGCATGGTCTTTTGTAAGTCCAGAAAGGGCTTCAGGAGGCCTTGATGCAGCACAGGCCACCATGTGCACCCTGCAAGAGGGTTCAGTCCAGTTCAGTTCAGTTGAGTCGCTCAGTCGTGTCCGACTCTTTGCGACCCCATGAATCGCAGCACGCCAGGCCTCCCTGTCCATCACCAACTCCTGGAGTTTACTCAAACTCATCTCCATCGAGTCGGTGATGCCATCCAGCCATCTCATCCTCTGTCGTCCCCTTCTCCTCCTGCCCTCAATCCCTCCCAGCATCAGAGTGTTTTCCAATGAGTCAACGCTTCGCATCAGGTGGTCAAAGTACTGGAGTTTCAGCTTTAGCATCAGTCCTTCCAAAGATATCCCAGGGCTGATCTCCTTCAGAATGGACCGGTTGGATCTCCTTGCCGTCCAAGGGACTCTCAAGAGTCTTCTCCAACACCACAGTTCAAAAGCATCAATTCTTCGGCACTCAGCTTTCTTCACAGTCCAACTCTCTAGAGGGTACAGGCCACAAATTTTGGTAGTGTTCACATGGCGCCATCTCTACTGGCTCCAAAAGTACATGAGCTGTGGGGTTTCAAAGGATGAGGCCACAGAGAACCACAGGTTTGGGTCTCTAGCTGACGATGGATACAGGGCCCATGCAAAGAGTTTCTTCCAGGCCATCCAGATGAGCCTGGAGGGCAGAACGTCAAGTAAAGAGGATCACTCATGAACCTTAAGAGCTCATGGAGTCTGCCTTGTAGCATCAACCTGCTTGGGATCCTTTATCCCCCTCTTCTTTCCTCTTTCTCCCTTTTGGAATGGAGATGCCTATCCCATGCCTGTTCAGGACCATGGTTTGGAAGCATATAACTTGTTCTTGTTTTACAAGTTCACAGCTGGAGACCAATTTGGCCCAGGATGAATCATATCACCCACGTCTGATTTAGATGTTTATATGAGAATTTTAATTTTATACTTGAGAGTTAATACTGGAATGAGTCAAGACTTTTAGGACTGTTAGAATGTAGTGAGTATATTTTGCATTTGAGAAGGACCTGAATTGGGGGCAGGGGTCAGACAAAATGCTAGGGAGTGAATGTTTGTATCCCTCCAAAATTCATATGTTGAAATCCTAAACCCCATTGTAATGGTATTAGGACGTTGGGTGTTTGATAGGTGATTATAGTCACAAGAGTAGAGACCTCGTGAACAGTATTAGTGCCCTTATGTTAGAGCCTAGAGACCTCCATTGCCTCTTCTGTCATGTGAGGACACAGAAAAAAGATGGCTATATATGAACCAGCGAGCAGGCTCTCACCAGACACTAAATCTGTTAGTGCCCTGATCTTGGACTTCCTAGCCTCCAGAACTATGCAAAGTAAGTTTCTGCTGTCTATAAGCCACCCAGTCTATGACAGTTTTGTTACAGCAGCAGTAACAGACTAATGCAGATATATTATTCAAGGTTATCTCCTGAGACCACTTGAGAAGGCTTTATGTTTTTAGTTGTAGCTATATGCTTCTGGTATGCAAAAAGAAACTCTCTATAAATAGTAATTACTGTGTATTGCTTCAGAAAATATATATTGCCATACTAGACAAAGAATTTTTTACACAATTGCCATGCATTACACACCATGCCCACACCAATGAAAGGAACTATGGAGTCCTTGCAATGCCATAGTTTCTATACATTTCTTTCAGTGGTATGGACAGTGTCTAGTAGAGAAAACAGGGAAAACTGCATGGAAAATACCAAAATGTTCTCTGGTTTTTTCAAGGAAAACTGATTTTGAAGGGTAGCATTAGTGAGTCCAAGGCTTTGGAAAGTATGAGGGACAGTAAGTGCAAATGATTTGGGCAAATATTACCAGGGACTTCGTTGGTGGCTCAGACAGTAAAGAATCCACCTGTAATGTGGGAGACCTGGGTTCAATCCCTGGCTTGGGAAGATCCCCTGCAGGAGGGCATGGCGACCCATTCCAGTATTCTTGCCCGGAGAATCCCATGGATAGGGGAGCCTGGCAGGCTACAGTCCATGGGGTCACAAAGAGTCAGACGTGACTGAGCGACTAAGCACACACACACATAATGACCAAGGAAAGGGAGAAGGGCACCAGTGATTAAGTAAGGACTGATGTCAGCAGAGTCCTAGCAGAGCAGAGAGTATTTGCACTCAGCCACTGAGAGGTCCTGAACACACTTGGAGTTTGCAAGCTGATTATGGAACAAGAGTCAGTTTTTCAGAGCAATCAGGGGAAAGGAAAAGGGAAAATACTTTCCTATAGGAGTAACAAAGATGTAAGAGATGAGAGAGGCCCAGTCTATAGAGGAGTCAAAATCTCACAATGACTCCCTATTTCTCTTGAAGTAAAGTTCAGAGTCCTTATTATAACCTACAAAGTCCTAAATATTATTGCTAAAGTTTTTCTCTCGCATCTAACTTCCTACTGCCTTCCATCTTGCTCATTTTACTCCAGCCACACTTTCCTGTTCCTCACACACACACTGAGCATGTTCCTGCCTGATGACCTTACATCAGCCACTTTCTTTATCTGGAAAATTATTTTTACAAAATAAAATGGGGGAGATTCCTCCCTCTGTTGTATCCATGGTCTTACCTCCTCTGACTTTGACCAAATTATAGTTTCTCCATGAAACCTATCTTTACAACCTGATTTAAAGCTGGAACTCTCTTCATTGCCCACCCCAGTTCTTCACACTTACAAAAAGTTATTGAAACAGTTAAGTCATTCTACTTCTCCTCTATTAAGTAGTGTGAAAGAACTTCACACTTATAAGTTCAGCTTTCCCACCTGATTTACTTTGGCTAATGAAATATGAGCATTCATGACATGTATCACTTTGGGCTGGAAACCTTTAGGAGGTAAGATTTAATTTGCCACTTTCCCTCCCCACTGTGATAGGAACTAGTCATGCTCTAAATGATGAAGTAAGAAGTAAAATAGGTTTTGCTAAAGATATTAAGATTTGGAGGCAGTTATAACAGCAAAGCCTATCCTTTTTTGACAGATATATTCAGTATATATATTTTTTATTTTTTAACCATAGAACTTAACAGTTTCTAGCATACCACATATAATCTACTGTAAGCAAACTTGTAAATAAGTAGATAAATAGAATCTCATAAACTTTAACTGCCTGCCAGAATATAAATTTTAAGATAAAAAGGAAATTTTTTTATGCTTTATTTCACATTGCATCCTAAAAACATAGAATATGTACCATATGTCTGGTACATAGCAAGCACTCAATAAGTGTTTGGGGGAATGACTTTCATCAGTGGTGCAATTTTCAAAGATCATTAGGATGCATAAATTACAGAAATACTAGTGACAACAAGGATAAATTAGAGCTATTTTAATGAGATGACAGCTCTGGAATTCATTAAAGAAATGATATATTTCAATAGAGAGGAGTTAGCATCCATACTTCAAGCAACAGGCTATGGTAGCTATACATGGCATATATCGGCAATCAAGAAATTCACTGTCAAGGGGAACTTAAAGTCCATGATAGTCTACAAAATCTTGACCTATTTTAAAAATTGGAAAGAAAATAGTTTTTGTACTGATAGAAAAATTATGACATAAGCCCAGAGTGTTACACACCTTACATGAACAAAATTTCAAAGTCAGGTGTCAATAAAATAGAAAATTGTAAGCCCTCTTTTCCCCTTTCATTCAAAGTTACGTCCATGGGAGTATACATTATAAAAAATTTTAAATGTTACAGGTTGGTTTCTCTGGGAAGCAAATCCTGAAACAGAAACTGCTGTGTGACAGGTTTATAAGGATGTGCTCCCATGATCAATACCTACAGAAGGGAATGAAGGATGCAGGGATGGCCAGAGGGGAAAGGGAGGCTACAAGTCAGTCTTAACCAATGCTACAGTCAAGACCATGGAGAAATCTGGGAGGACCCTTCAGAGATGTCCTGTATTACAGTAAGGGGCCTTGGCATTTCTACCCTGGAAATGACTAGAAGTATGTATAGACCTTGTGATCATTCATGAAGCAAGACTTACTAGCCAAGGGCAATTTCCAGAAAAGACTGAGAGCCTACAGCTGTCAACAGGCAGCCCACTCACTGAGAAACTGGGAAGTAGGGGGACATTTGTAAATTTTAATCAGGATTCTGGGCAATGAACAACAGTATTCATTATAGTACTGTCCTAAACATATCTATACCTTTTCTAGTATCATATAATACAATATCATTAACAAAATATAAAATTGCAAAATCATAAATAAATTTATAATACTTATTGTTCTGCTAGCCTTGCATAAAATATCTATTAGGGAGTCTATTTTAGTATATAAAGCTGTTATTCTATTAAACAACTGTTTAGTATTACCTAGTATTGCTGCTGCTGCTGCTGCTAAGTTGCTTCAGTCGTGACTGACTCTGTGCGACCCCATAGATGGCAGCCCACCAGGCTTCCCCGTCCCTGGGATTCTCCAGGCAAGAACACTGGAGTGGGTTGCCATTTCCTTCTCCAATGCATGAAAGTGAAAAATGAAAGTGAAGTCGCTCAGTCGTGTCCGACTCTTAGCGACCCCATGGACTGCAGCCCACCAGGAGTGGGGTGCCATTGCCTTCTCCGATTACATAATATTGATATACCATAAATTTAGTTAACTCTAATTGTTTTGGTTTGGGCCCATGTGGGGTTTTGGGGTTTTGTCTGTAGTATACACTCTTACAGGTGGAATTTCTGTATCAAATATATGGACGTTTTAAGTTGCAGTAGATGATTCTAACCCCCACTGAAAATGATAGGCAAATTCACACACTCTCAAAAAGTGCATGAGAATATGTATTTTCCCACAGCTTTGCCAATTCTGGAGGATGGCATTCTTTTTCATTTTTGTCAATGTAATGGAAAATAAAAAAACAGTGTGTCATTGATGTCTTAATGTGAAGTACCCCAATTCATTGTGTGATTGAACTCAATCTCATATTACTGTACATGCTATTTGGCATTTCTCCAAATCACCTTTTCATATCATTTTCCTATCTGTGGTTTGGATTGTTCAAGCATTTTTTTTTTCTTCACAAGCAGGCTTTATCTAAAACTGTCAACTAAATTTTCTTCTAGTTGATGTTTATATTTTAATTTCTATTTATAGAATTGTAGGGCATTAAAACTCTTTTAAAATTTTAATAACAACAATAAACTAAATATTCTTATACAAAAATATCAATGAGTCTAATGGAAACTAAAATAAATAGTAACCAAAATGCTTTTTTTTTTTTTTTAATCAAAGTTTGAAACAGCGTCCCCTAATCGAGTGGTTATAGCAGTACAGGGTCCAAAAATGCAAGAAAGAAATAATGTTAGGTATTTCAAATACAGGGAACTTTAATATACAAAGTTGTTTATAAACATGTTGACGTGGGTTTAAATTTTCATTTGATGGTGGAAAAGGTAGAAAATAATCAATACGAGGCCCCTCCCCTTGACTCCTCCTGATATTGTTTTATCAGGCACATTTGACACTAATCACCAGAAATATCATTCAGTGAATTACTTTATCTTTGGTTCCCTCTCAATCCTCCTTTTGTACTCTCTACCCCACTTACAGTTTCAAAAAAGTTTCTTTCCCTCAAACAAAAGGTCTCCAGCAGTTTATTTCTGCCTTGAAGGCTTCCAGTCACAGAAGGAAGGAATCAAAAACCCATTTGTTTTGTGAAGCTGTGGGTAAGATATGAAGCTGTGGGTAAGATAATGAGTCAGCTCTTTCCAACATAGTAATCATTCAAAAAACCACAGTAAAATTACTTAGAATTAATTTTTTAAGGAAATTACTTAAATTCCCAAGTTAATTTCTTATAGAGGAAGGAGAGAAACTCTGTGCTTGGAATGGGATGAGGGCAGACAACAAGTACATGTATTTGTGAGAGTAAAGCTTCAAATCATTCCATGGACAGGTGTCATTTACCTCTCCCACCAATACATAAAATTTAGGACATCGACCCACAAATTAAACTCCTTTCTTTTTCCCTTGCAAATTGTAATGCTTAAGTGAAAGCAGGATGTCTAGAGATATGAGAAATAATGGGTTCTCAAAAGATAGAATAATTTCAGCAGAAGAAAGCCATATATTTTATGTGCATTTTATGTTAAACATGGGAATTAAACTTTGAAGCCAGTCTTAGATTCGATTATCAGCCCTTTGTGCCACTTCACAAAAAGGATTCATACAGTTTTAAGTCACAGTCTCCACACCAATAAAATGTGAAGACAAGCACCAAAATCTCTCTCCAACTGTAACTTCCTGTGGTCTGTGGTCCTGGCTTTTTTGGTCCCTAAGTAGTACAGCCGCTCTACTCAGAATCACACAATACTTCTCCCACTGCATTAGAGGAATTCAAGAGCTTATCAGCTTAATGAAAAAATGCTCTGATCAATAAATCTAGACCTTTGGAGCGCAAAAATTCACCTGGTGGCCTTACAAAAAGACAAAGGCTTGGACCCCTCTCTTCAGTATTCTGACACAGTAAATTTCAGTGTGGTCCCCAACACCTGCAATTTTAATAAGCTAACAGGTGATACTGACACCTATGGAAATTTCAGAACCACTAGTTTAGGTCTTGGCGTTTATATGTAATTTCTGAGCTGCACATTGGTCTAATTTCCACTTCAAGGGGTTAGATAGACTTAAGTGATTTTCCCCTCTATAATTTTGCTCCCACATATTCTTCCTCTCACAGGAGAAATCTGTTTGTTAGGTAAATTTTGCACTACTGGCAAATTATTCTTTTCAAAGTGATAGACCTTTTGCAAACTGGGGGCTGCTCTGGATATAATTTTGTGATTTTTAAAACTCAGGGTGTGAAGTACACTTTGCAAATGTCTCAGTGAAAGGTTGCTTCAAAAGTGGAGAAGAGCTGTGTGGGAGGCTCTGAGCACAATGAGCACAGAAGGGGAGCTGTCCACAGTATGCATTATGCTAGAATAATGACAATGATTAGCATTTATATCATGGCCTTTAAAATATTGGAATTTAAGATCTACCATGCTTCTTTGATAAAATCTAAGATGCATTTGTGATGCTAATATTGAACACATTCCTGCTTCTATATCTGTCATTTTCTCTCCATTAACAATTAAGAAGCATCCATCCTCCTGAGTAAACTTAAGAAACTCATCTCTGAATTGAAACTTGAATCTGAGGACCTTGTTCCACTCTGTCATCCCAGGTATTCTAGCACCCCCTTTATTATCATTTCTCTCTATTTGCAGATAGGTACTCATCTTCTCATGCTTCAGAAGAAAAAAATGTGAAAGTCTTACCTGTGTCTGATGCTTCCTCTAATGATTCCCTACTCTTGTTCCTTTTATGGTAAAACATTTCAGAGAGAACTTCACAAATTTCTTTCATCACTCATTTCCTCCATAAAAGGTTTCTTACTTATGGTTTTAAATCATTATACAAAATGTTCTCTCTCACTCTTGCTCTGTGTCTCTCTCTCCCTACCCCTCCTTCCTTCCCTCTTGCTGTCTTTTTTGATGTGTACATATTATATATATATATATATATATGTGTGTATGTGTATATATATATATATGTATATATCTGTGACTACATACACACATGTACATATATAGACCACCCCAGCCACTCTGTGCGACCCAGATAGATCATTACCTATATCTGGGATTCTCCAGGCAGGAACACTGGAGTGGGTTGCCATTTCCTTCTCCAACATATATAACAGATAAATATATCTAATGAGCCACATCTACTCTCCTTGCCTCATTCTTCACATACCTTGCGTTTCTGCTAAATGTCTCATTTTCCATCTACCTACTCTGATCAGAAGAATATGTAAAGGTAAGCTACAATAGTAAATAACCTAAGATGTGTGATGTTTCAGCTAATTACAAAACTTTAATGACTTAAAATAGCAGATTTATTTCTCTCTTGTGAAATAAGACCATCATCAAACAGTTGAGAAATGGGAGAGGAGGTCTCTCTCATCTCACTCAGGGAATCAAGTAGAGGAGCAGGCACCATCTTGAACATTGTCATTTCCCAAATTAGATAGAAAAAAGAACTCTAAAATGTCTCACACCAGCTAACTGCTCCAGCCTAGAGGTGATGTATGTCAAGTCCACTCATACATCACTGGCCAAAATTACATGTCCCACCAACCCATGGATAATCCAAAGAAATGAAATATCCCATGTGCTCAGAAAGTAAGAACCAGAAATATGAGACATATAGTTAATCCCATGTGTTTAAATATATATATATACATATATATATATACACACACATATATATATATAACACACACATATTATCATCTTTGGCTTCTTTATTATTTAATTCTCATTATATTCTACTTCATGTCTATTTCACTCTTCTTTTTTCTCACACAGTCCCCACATACTGTACCAACCCTATAGTCTACTCTCTCTACACTACCACTCCTATAGACCTCACTGACTTTGATGCATTCAATTAACCCTTCTAGGACTTAGTCTATATTTTCAGATCTTCCTTCTACTGCTTGTTTAGCTCAGTAGCCATAAGGACATGTCAGATAGGTGCTGGAAAATTATTTCACCCAACAATGAAGTCACATTATAAAAAAGCTGCTCTATGGAGGGTTGTAAGATCAATGAATAAAGGCTTGAAAATAAGAGCTCTTCAATGGTTGCATAATAAAAATATTGGTCTGAAGTACATGGAAATTGGTGGCCTCACTCTTCAAGTTTCAAGTAATAGATTATATCATGTAGGATCATGGAAGATTTTGACTGAAACCCAGAAAATACATTTCAGCATATATTGCATATCAGACCTTGTGTTGTGAGTATCCACATTTATTACCCTGTTTAATCCTCGGCAATAAAACAGCTAATGCTTTGTATTAAGAATACAGAGGTTTAATACTAAAAGAATATGCGATAAGTCTGAGGAAAAAAAGCAAAACTACTTTAGAATCACCTACCACAGCTAATTTTTTAATAATTACTGTAAAGGCAGAATGGTTTGAAAACAAAGATCTCTGATCATAAACATTCCCATGGCTGGCAACTTTCTTTGGTCTAAATTAGTTTCAATACTCTAGCATTAAAATTGCTATTCAGGTTCATAAACACAAAAGCATGAATACTTTATTCTATGGATTATCTAAGGAATTTCAAACTTAGTTTTTGACCACATGTAACATGCAAATCGATTATACACATAATACTTCTTATAATTAAGACAAATAGGATCCCCATTTCAATATAGTGATATTGATTTATAAACCTTTTCTATACTTCCATGCAAAATAATGCCACTTGTTACCAATTGTGATATAATTCAAATACTCTATTACCTCCTCAAATATTTTTCTACTCCCACCATCATCACAGATAAGAATCCTATAAAACACAGAAATATTTAAAAAGGGACAAAGTGACAGCTACTGTATCATAAATAAGGGGAGCCCATCTGTATAGAGTACCAAATATAACATTCTGTCTGACACAACCTACTACTCAGCCCTTCTGCAAATGCAGACAAATTACTGGTTCCAATCTGAGAAATCAGTGTCATGAACCTAGAGACTTTACTCTTTTCCTGTGCCTCCTACCTATTATACCCACCTTTGTACTCTCCATCCAAGTACTATTTTGATCTCTGTACTCCCAGACTTGTATTATAATATTTCCAATAGGACGTTTAGAGGTGGTTCAAGGAGTCATGGACTCCTTTTTTTAGATATTTTTAAATTGACTTAACATTGCTTTATAATATTCTATAAGTTTCATGTGTACAACACTGTATGTCTACTTCTATATGACCTACAGCATGCTTACTACCAAAAGTTTTCTTTCCATCCATCTCTATACAATTGACCCTCTTTACCTATTTGCCCATCCTCCAACCCTTCCCTTCTGGTAACCACCCACTTGGTTCTTGGTTCTATGTGTTTCGTATATTTGTTTGTTATGTTCCACATTTGAGTGAAATAATACAGTATGGATTCTATTATTTTAAATAAAGTGTAGTTCTGGTTCTCAATTGATCATTTTGGCAGCTATAGACGAGAAGACTGAACCCAAAGGTATGTTCCCACTGGAAACTGGCCTTTGACAATGTAATGGAATCCTACCAGAAAACTCAGCAAAAATTCAGTCTTTCCATTTTCAGCTGTGAAATGGAATACAATTTTCAGTGCAATACTTACATGAAAGAAAATATAGTCCAGAAAGAATATGTTTTTCACATGTTGGAGTCTACAGAAACGATTGCCTATAGAACATAGGAATTTTGCAGCTTTAATTATCAATCATGCTGCTTTCTACTTTCCTCTCATGCTGTGCTACGCATACCTCATCCTCACTAATCCTCTTTTATTTCTATTAACTTCTCTTCTATGGTTTTCCTCCGTTCTGACAGGATTTAGATATCTCCTAGCTCCCAGTTTTTGGCTCATTCTCCTAACTTCTCTTGTCAGCTCTCTCCTCTGGTGTAACCCTTCCATGGTTGAGTCTAGCAGTAATGATATCCCTGTTTAAGCCACTGCTGGGCATACACACTGAGAAAACCAGAATTGAAAGAGACACGTGTATCCCAATGTTCATAGCAGCACTGTTTACAATAGCCAGGACTTGGAAGCAACCTAGATGCCCATCCACAGATGAATGGGTAAGAAAGCCATGGTACATATACACAATGGAGTATTACTCAGCCATTAAAAAGAATACATTTGAATCAGTTCTAATGAGGTGGATGGAACTGGAGCCTATTATATAGAGTGAAGTAAGCCAGAAAGAAAAACACAAATACAGTATACTAACGCATATATATGGAATTTAGAAAGATGGTAACAATAACCCTGTTTACGAGACAGCAAAAGAGACACTGATGTATAGAACAGTCTTTTGGACTCTGGGGAGAGGGAGAGGGTGGGATGATTTAGGAGAATAGCATTGAAATATGTATAATATCATATCTGAAACGAGTTGCCAGTCCAGGTATGATGCCTGATAACGGATGCCTGGGGCTGGTGTACTGGGACGACCCAGAGGGATGGTACGGGGGAGGGGAGGAAGGGAGGGAGGGTTCAGGATGGGGAACACATGTATACCTGTGGTGGATGCATGTTGATGTATGGCAAAACCAATACAATATTGTAAAGTTAAAAAAAAATTGCATGTTCACTGTAGAAAGACTAAATTTATAGAAAATTTATATAAGCTAAAAGGGAGGATAAAATGTATAATTTATATCACCTGATGAGTGCTATTACATTTTTGGTATATCTTAGAGTATATTAATAAATAACTGTATATACCAAAAAAAAAAAAAGCAGCTAGATCATTTTTTTTCTGTAAAAAAAAAAAAAAAAAAAACTAGTTATCCTAAAACCTGATGAAAATTTGAAAGTAGTGACCATGAGTCTGACTTTATAATATAAAACACATGTATTTGGTCACTTTCTTATATTTTTCTTCTTCTCTTGGATTTGTCACTTTGTATTTCTATTTGGATTTAGGTTTGCATTTCTGGCTTCCCAGGTTGTGTTAGTGGTAAAGAACCCACCTGCCAATGCAGGAGATGTAGGAGATGTGGGTTTGATCCCTGGGTTGGGAAGATCCCCTGGAGGAGGACATGGCCACCCACTCCAGTATTTTTGCCTGGAGAATCTCATTGACAGAGCAGCCTGGTAGTCTACATTCCATAGGGTCACAAAGAGTTGGACACGACTAAAGCGAGTTAGAACATCTTGCATTTTCTGAACTTGTCATATGACAATGAAAATTGGGGTTATTTTTATTACTTTCAGATTTTTAATCATTTTAGTCTGTGATTTATCCTGAAACTTAACTATATCTGTTGACCAAGTCTATTGTAATTCCACTTCCCTGTAAGATTGTGTTTAGAAATAATCTGATGACAAAACCTCAACTAAATGCTGAAAATATATTTAGATTCTATCAATCTTGAGATTTCAGCTTATCAAATTTTCTTTAGAATGGAACCAGAATCTCCACAGCATAGTGAGATTTGCTGTCTTTATTGCACTCAGCAAACCATCAGTTCAGTTTAGGCACTCAGTCATGTGTGACTCTTTGGAATCCCATGAACTGCAGCATGCCAGGCCTTCCTGTTCATCACCAACTCCCGGAGTTCATCCAAACCCATGTCCATGGAGTCGATGATGCCATCCAGCCATCTCATCCTCTGTCGTCCCCTTCTCCTCCTGCCCCCAGTCCCTCCCAGCATCAGTCTTTTCCAATGAGTCAATTCTTTGCATGAGGTGGCCAAAGTACTGGAGTTTCAGCTGTAGCATCATTCCTTCCAATGAAATCCCAGGGCTGATCTCCTTCAGAATGGACTACTTGGATCTCCTTGCAGTCCAAGTAACTCTCAAGAGTGTTCTCCAACAGCACAGTTCAAAAGCAACAATTCTTAGGCGCTCAGCCTTCTTCACAGTCCAACTCTCACATCCATATATGACCACAGGGAAAACCATAGCCTTGACTAGACGGACCTTTGTTGGCAAAGTAATATCTCTGCTCTTCTCTCTATTTTTTGCATTGATCGCTGAGGAAGGCTTTCTTATCTCTCCTTGCTATTCTTTGGAACTTTGCATTCCATAGTGAAGTTTAATTTTGACTCTGCATTTTAGCTAACAGTTAAATGGATCTATTTTAAAATCACTATAAATAGGAGATTAAAGCAGAACACAAGTGCGTAAATGTAAAGAATGTTGCAAAACTCTTTCAAAATGGTAAATAATGATGTATTAAAACAGATTGATAGCCCAGTGACATGCATTTTATTGCATTAAATATCAGTTTGAATATATAAAACGTCCTTAAATAAATAATATTTTAAATAATATATTTTAGTCTACATATATATGGTATTTAAATGTTAATAAGATTCTGAACTAACCATAACATTTTGATGCCTCACATTAAGCACTGTAGTCTGAGAACACCAAGAGAAAAGTTAAAAAAAATAAAATATGGTTTAATAATCTTTCCCTCTTGTGCATTTTCCAATAGAGCCTTGAATAGTTTATTTATTGTCAATATTACTCTAAAATATAAAACAGTTAAGATTCATAAAATATTGCCTCCTACTTAGGCTTTCAAGCCCCAATAGTTTTATCAAGACTGATAGTTTCCAAAAGTTTGCTTCATTCTGCTATTCGATTCTTCTAACCTTTAAAATGGTATTCCAGAACTACTAAAAGCCATAGAAACAGAGCACCATTGATTATATGAATGACTTTTGAGCTTCAATGTCCAAAACTTGAAGAATGGAGGAAATTCTGATGTCTTCATCAAAGGTTAGTAACAAACATTTTCTATCTGACTTAGTCTAAAACTGCCCTAACACTTAGAAAGTGTTTTATGACTGTTTCATTCTTACACAAGAACCACGTTAGTAATTTCACTATAAGAATGATTCAAACAGTTGCTTGATATCATTTGAAAATAATAATTCTATTATTTTTTTACTTTTCAGTTTTGATGTTTTTTATACATAGGGCAAGTGAACTAGATAAAGACTATCCAGAGGAAAATGAGAGAAAAGAAATGAGAGGTATTAGAAAGTTAATTCTGACTTCTTGGGGTTGTGCACTAGGGTTAAAAATTACTGGCTTTCCTATCACAGGTAGGTTTCCCCTTATTTAAGAAACTCAGTGTGCACCAACATTTAATATTGTTTTGGTTTTTGTTTTGTAAGATTTGTTCTGGGTGCACTGCATTTCCGCTTTTTTATACTGGACTTAGCTATGAGATAAGGAATGTTTTTACTGTTACTTTACATGTACATTTCAGATTAGTATGAAATTGAGTTCCCAGGCTTTTTGTTTTATTCCTTCACTATCTCACTTGAAAAGCTATATATGTAAAGGGGATTTCAAACAGAAATAACATCTCCTAGTAAGTACAATTATTTTCAGGAACACACATCAAAAGTGATACTTCTTTAACTTAGACTGGCTACATCATTTTGCTTCTATATTTCCACTTGAAAAAGTTAAACAAGTGCCAGCATGGGAGAATCTAGGCTAAGAGAACTTAGATTTTTATTTTTTTAGGCTGTTTAAAAACATTAGGAGTAAGAAGCTACATGACTTTGGCATATAAATATGGCTCAAAAGCCTGTAATGTCTTTGGCTTCCCTGGTTCTAAGCACATAACCCAGTAGGTGACAGGAGGATACATGTGTCACCATTTTAAGGATACTCTGCTTTAAATTAATAAAATATTTATTTTTATGTACTTAGCATCATAGATTTTATTAAAATATGTTGTTTCTTTTATTTAATTTATTTTTATTTTTGGCTGTGCTGTGTTTTTGTTGCTGGGCGTGGGCTTTCTCTGGCTGTGGAGGCGGGTGTTACTCTCGGGTTGTTGTTCTAGACTTCTCAGTGTGGTGGCTTCTTGTTGTAGAGCATAGGCTCTAAGGCATGGTGGCCTCTGCAGTTGCAGTACGTGAGCTCAGTAGTTGTGGCTCACGGGCTCTAGAGAGTGGGCCCAGCAGTTGTGGCACATGGGCTTAGTTGCCCCATGGCATGTGGGATCTTCCAGAGTGAGAATCGAACCTATGTCCCCTGGCACATTCTTAACCAATGGACCACAGAAAAGTCCACATTTTGAGTTTCTTTTACATGTGATGTAATAGCCAAATTAATACGGGCACAATTCATTAACCTAAAATATGTACTTTGAAAGTATATTTGTTTAGTTTGGGGAAAGAAACTTTTGAAGAATTTACTCTTTCACTGATTTATCTGAGGCCTATTCATCTTGTCTGGAAAGCAGATGGAGATGGGATTGGGTGAGCCATAAAATTATTCAACTCATACTCTTCAAAATGCCTGAAAAATGGGCAGGAATGCATGACACAGGTCCCAAGAACAACTCCCTTCATGGGCAACTTGTTTTACATCTGATATAAGTGAGGAAGAAAATAATTCACTCCTTCCCTATTTTGTGGCTCTGACTCCTTAGCTATTGCCTAGCTCTATCTGTGGATGCGGTGGTATTCAGGGTGGACCTCTTCACCTTCTTTGCCAGAGAAAGAGCCCATGGTGGTTCTCTTTGTGGCCATTTTTAAATGGATTTAGGCAGATGCATGCACAGTACATACTCAGCCTCTTCCTTGAACAGTATGCAGAGGCCAAATCTGCAGTGATTCCAGATTTGTTCAAAGAAAGACTTAGAGGAACAGGGAGAGGATATGAGCAAAACACAGGTTAGGGACCAGAGTGTGACTTCCACCACTCAAGTAGCAGTAGGAAAAACCATTATCATCCTCCTCTGAGCTCCAACTTCAGCAAGGAGTGACATGTTATTATTAGAAGCTTCATGTAACATCCCAGTTAACTGCCATGTGTGGAACAAGGACAAAAATAAAGACTTCCCAAGGATTATGGACATGGTTTTTCTGGGAGAAGCTAGATATATGGGATTCCTTAAATAGCTCATAAATATTCAAAGTGTCTCAATTAATTCTAAAAGTATTTTAGAATTGGAATAGTCAGGGATGCCAAGAAAAATTGCTTCAAAAGCTTATAATTTTCTTTGCAGAACCACTCCACAAAATACTTTTTATAGTTTTGAAATAAATTTTTCAGTGTGGCAGACAAAAGAGAGGCAAGCAAATTCTAGTAATCATTACTCTCAAGGGAAATAAAACAAATGCCAAACATTTGTTCAATTTCCCATTATAAAGTCATTTTTCTCACCCCAGTAGATGTCAAAGACCTGTCCAACTGGAGATAGGAAATTGTGCCTCTGGTAACCAGAAATCATCTGACTCTCAGAAATGAGATTTTTAGCATTCCCATTAGGGCTTTCATGTTGGCTTATTAAGACTAAATGGTCAGCCCAGCAAGATTACCTGTCCCTAACAGGAAGGGGAATACAGTTAATAGTAAGACAAGCTGGCTGGCTCTGTTCCTTAGCCTGCCTCCTAAACTACTTCCCCAGATCTTTAACTGAGGACTCAACACCGTGGGGAGCTTGATCTCCACTTTAACTTGAAAATTTGGTTTAGCAAAGCATTTAGCATGGAGCATTGTTTGGGATAACAAAGGTAGTGCAGGGATGGGTGATGCAAAATACCATCCTGTCTATCCTTCACCCAGTGTTCACCATTTCAAGCCAACATTTTTATTTGTATGTATAAAGGGCAGGATAACTGAGAGCTGGGACCTCACAGGCTTTGGGGTGGCGGGGGAATCTCTGTATTTCACTCCTAGAGGACTTCTGTCCTAGGAAAATATTTTTTCTCCTTTGGGAGGTTAGGAACAGCAAGCGTGACCCTAGACAGATGTCTTCAGTGCCTCATTTTATTTTTGTTTTCTCTGTTTTGAGTAACATACTTCCTTCTACTTCCTTACAATATGCTCAATAACTTATTATCCCTCTCCCTTTTATGACACAGATCAGAATCTGCTATGGAAAAGATCTTATAATTTTAGTGAAGTTGTGCCTTATGCTCCATTCTTAATTGTGGAATGAATTATCCTATCAAAGGCATTTCAGTCTCCACCTAGGGGAAAGGAAAATGTTCTTTAATGGAAATGTAGAAATCACAGCATGTAGCCACTAGCCCCGGGGCTTTGCTGGCCCTCTTTGCTCTATAGGGTTTTCCCTCTAATTTTCTGAGAAGGCTCACTGGGTGAGCACAGTACAAAGTTTGCATGAGTATATGGTCTTCATGCTGTGCTTGACTTCATTACTATCAAGTTACTTTGGTTATTTTAGACTAACATTTCCATTGATAATTTTTCTATGGAGGACTCCAGTTGACTTTAGCAGGCCTGAAGCCTCACGGTACGGTTTATTGTCAGCTCTCTGGTGTACTGGTCTTACAGTATGGGAGGAACAGGGAATTCATAAGGAATATTAAACTTGGTGACATAGATCATCGCTACAAAACATTAACAATACAGTTGGAAAGATAAAAACAACACATGTGAAAACAACAATTCATGAACCATTACATAAAAAAATGTATGCTTTAACTCCACAGGAAAGGAAGTCATTAAAGAGGTTGAAGGAGAGAGAGATTCAGTGAAAGGATTGGTGGCCTATGAAGAGAGAATGAATGGTTGGTAGGATTTAGTTGGAAGTGGGTGAGGTGGGACATCCCAGATAAGGGAGACAAAGGCATTATGGCAAGGAGGATACAGAGGAAGTTTGTGTAAATACGTGCTCAGTTATGTCGGACTCTTTGTGAGCCCATGAGCTGTAGCCCTCCAGGCTCCTCTGTCTGTGGAATTTTTCAGGCAAGAATACTGGAGTGGGTGGCCATATTCCTCCTCCAGGCTATCTTCTTGACCCAGGGATCGAACATGTTTCCTGCACTGGCAGGAAGATTCTTTACCACAGAGCCACCTAGGAATCCCACACAGAGGATGCAGAAAGATGTAATTTTACAAAGATAGGAATAGGCAAATTGTTGCTGTGTTAAAACCACAAGAATTTAGATTTGATGTGAGAAGGCACAGGGGACCCTAGTAAACTTGAACGCTTACTGTGTGATTTTTACTGAGTTTACAAAGCTGTTTTCACCCTCAGTTTCCTCATATACAAGATTAAGACAGGGTTACATAATGACTTGAGGCCAGCCAGAACCATAGGAAAGACTACTACTACCACCACCACCAGCAGTAATAAGGAATGATGACTATTTTTAGTGTTTTATGGTTGTTCATTTAAGCAAATTGAGATCACTATAGTTTTGTGACCATCCCTCCCCCTCCTTTCCTTCAAGGGGTGGAAACTACTTCCTCTCTCTTTAAATCTGGGAAGGTTCTGTGATTGCTTGGACCAATAGAATATAGTAGAAATTATGGTGTGCCAAATTACAGACCTAGGCCATCTTCCACTCTTGTTTCTTGGAATGCATCCTCTTGGTACATTTCTTCTTCACTATGATTTGAAAAACCTGAGCCACGTGGAGAGGCCACTTGTAGATACTGCAGTTCACAGAATCAGCTCTACTCCCAACTGACAGCTATCAAAAAGTGCCAGTCATATTGAGTGAGCTAGCAAGGCTTCTTGAGGCTTCGGGGTATTAATGTTTCAGTTCCAGCCACTGTCCATCAGTTTGCCTCCTATGAGACCAATTAACTCACAGAATATTGATGAAAAGTAATGCATTTATTTTGAGATCAGTGTTTAAACAAGTTTTGAGATGGTGTGTTATACAGCAGTTGATGACTGGAACATTGGCTCTTTTTTTTAAAACAAGATAAGATAAAGGGTATTTGTTTATTGTGTCATCTATGAAGAACAGGATTCCAGTTGTGGAGGAGATGAAGGCCTTGATTAGGGAATCAGTGTTGCAAATCAAGAGTATTTCTTTCATTAATCATTCATCCATTCACTCAGTAAATATTTATTGAGCAATAGCATCCAGTACACCAGGTTTGTGAAAGCTATTTACCATTTTGCTATGGAAGTACAGAAAGAATATCATGATACAATGTTGTAAACTTCAAAATTTTGTATTTTCCCGCTGCCTCAATATCCCCACAAACATGCTGCCTCAATATCCCCACAAACAGGCTGTGAGCACCCCACCCAAATAACCAAGTGCATCAGTGTTATAAGTCTGGTTCTTGTCACAAGTTTCTCTTCTTGCTGTTCCCTGCCTGTGACCAAAACTCATGGAAACTCAACTACAAAATCCCTTCGCATGTTCTGCTTGTGTACTCCACCTTGATCTTCAGTAAAGGCACTTATCCACTGGTTCTCAGTCTCCCTTGGATTTTCCCCTGGGCACTTGAGCCTGTTCCCTTGGAGCTCCGCCCATCCGGCACCATGTATGCTGTGCTATGCTACTATCTAAGACTTGGGAGTACAATAAATTTTAAATTTCATATGCCTCTCCAAATGTAATTTCTGCAGTCATATTGGAGTGATCCTTAAGTACCCCGCAAGGGTAACTTATTCCCCCATTTACAACATGAATACCTGGGTTCAAAACACTAAAATTTCTCAGTACTGGCCAGGATACTAGCAAAACCAGACAGTTTACTATACATGTAAGACAGATTGGAAATTCAACACCCCAAGACATCCACATCTCCTACAAAAGAAAAAAAAAGCAAGCAAAAAATAACACATACACAAACACATACATACTTACACAGTGGAATCAGTGGCAAGTGACATGATAATTTAAATGAGTCATTGAGTCAGAGTATCTAGATTCAAAAAGGTATCACCAATAGCCAAGTGTAATCTCAAGTAAGTCACTCATTTAAAGTGGAGACAGTGAAACAAATTACAGCGCATGGTGTTAATAAGTATTAGTGAAGTAAATCTGTATAAATAATTGTCTACCCCACTTCTCCCATTGGTTAATTTCCTACTAATTTTAAATGCTATGTTTCAGCCTCCAGATTTCTAAGAATATAACTCATGTGTTTCAGCATAATGCATTCTAAGACTTTTCTTTTTTTTTAAATCACAGTGTTTCCTCTTTATTTTCATTTCTCATAAGGAAATATTTTATAGGAAAATATATTTCTACTAGTAGAGATGTTAATATAACTGCTTTGTACTTGTCTTAGATTTTATTTCTCTTGGCCGTGATACTTTTTATTATATAAGTTTCAGGTATAAAATATTATAATTCAATATCCCTACACACTTCAAAGTGATGACTAATACAAGCTTAATTACCATCTATAACCATAGACTAGGCTGTCTTTATCCATTTTGTCAATACTCCAACTCCCTTCGCTTCTGGTAACCACTAATCTATTCTCCACATCTATGAGCTTGTTTTTGTTCTGTTTTGTTTCACTGACTCAATGGATGTGAGTCTGAGTGACCTCTGGGAGTTGGTGATGGACAGGGAGGCCTGGCGTGCTGCAGTTCATTGGGTCACAAAGAGTCGGACATGACTGAGTGACTGATCTGATCTGATCTGATCATTTTTTTAAGATTCTGAATATGATAAAATCATATGGTATTTGGTTTTATCCATCTGACTTATTTCACTTAGCATAATACCTTCCATGTAGTTGCAAAAGGCAGCATTTCATTATTTGTTTATGGCTGAAAAGTGTTCCATTGTATACAGATAAATATTTAAGATATATGTGTATTTAACTTTGCCCGTTCAATATTTCAATGAACATAGTGATGCATGTATGTTTTTGAATCAATGTTTTCATGTTCTTCAGATACATACTCAGAAGTGAAATCATTGGCTCTTATGGCAAGTCTATTCTTAATTTTTTGAGGAATCTCTATACTGTTGTCTGGAGTGGTTGCCCCAGTATATAATCCCACCAACAGTGCATGAGGGTTTTTTTTCTCTGTATCTGCATCAACATTTTTATTTCTTGTCTTTTTGGTAATAGCCATGCTCACAGGTGTGAAGTGATATATCCTTGTGGTTTGGACGTGGATTTCCCTAATAATTAATTAGGAAACGAAACGCAAAAAAGCAAAATGGCTGCCTGGGGAGGCATTACAAATAGCTGTGAAAAGAAGAGAAGTGAAAAGCAAAAGAGAAAAGGAAAGATATAAGCATCTGAATGCAGAGTTCCAAAGAATAGCAAGAAGAGATAAGAAAGCCTTCCTCAGCGATCAATGCAAAGACACAGAGGAAAACAACAGACTGGGAAAGACTAGGGATCTCTTCAAGAAAATTAGAGATACCAAGGGAACATTTCATGCAAAGATGGGCTCAATAAAGGACAGAAAATGGTATGGACCTAACAGAAGCAGAAGATATTAAGAAGAGATGGCAAGAATACACAGAAGAACTGTACAAAAAAGATTTTCATGACCCAGATAATCAGGATGGTGTGATCACTCACCTAGAGCCAGACATCCTGGAATGTGAAGTCAAGTGGGCCTGAGAAAACATCATTATGAACAAAGCTAGTGGAGGTGATGGAATTCCAGATGAGCTACTTCAAATCCTGAAAGATGATGCTATGAAAGTGCTGCACTCAATATGCCAGCAAAATTGGAAAACTCAACAGTGGCCACAGGACTGGAAAAGGTCCAGTTTTCATTCCAATCCCAAAGAAAGGCAATGCCAAAGAATGCTCAAACTACCACACAATTGCACTCATCTCACATTCTAGGAAAGTAATGCTCAAAATTCTCCAAGCCAGGCTTCAGCAATACGTGAACCGTGAACTTCCTGATGTTCAAGCTGGTTTTAGAAAAGGCAGAGGAACCAGAGATCAAATTGCCAACGTCCGCTGGATCATGGAAAAAGCAAGAGAGTTCCAGAAAAACATCTATTTCTGCTTTATTGACTATGCCAAATCCTTTGACTGTGTGGATCACAATAAAGTGTGGAAAATTCTGAAAGAGATGGGAATACCAGACCACCTGACTTGCCTCTTGAGAAATTTGTATGCAGGTCAGGAAGCAACAGTTAGAACTGGTCATGGAACAACAGACTGGTTCCAAATAGGAAAAGGAGTTCATCAAGGCTCTATATTGTCACCATGCTTATTTAACTTATATGCAGAGTATATCATGAGAAATGCTGGATTGGAAGAAGCACAAACTGGAATTAAGATTGCTGGAAGAAATATCAATAACCTCAGATATGCAGATGACACCACCTTATGGCAGAAAGTGAAGAGGAACTAAAAAGCCTCTTGATGAAAGTCAAAGTGGAGAGTAAAAAAGTTGGCTTAAAGCTCAACATTCAGAAAATGAAGATCATGGCATCTGGTCCCATCACTTCATGGGAAATAGATGGGGAAACAGTGGAAACAGTGTCAGACTTTAATTTGGGGTCTCCAAAATCACTACAATGGCACCCCACCCCAGTACTTTTGCCTGGAAAATCCCATGGAAGGAGGAGCCTGGTAGGCTCCAGTCCATGGGGTCGCTGAGTGGCTTCACTTTCACTTTTCGCTTTCATGCATTGGAGAAGGAAATGGCAACCCACTCCAGTGTTCTTGCCTGGAGAATCCCAGGGACAGGGGAGCCTGGTGAGCTTCCGTCTATGGAGTCGCACAGAGTCGGACATGACTGAAGCGACTTAGCAGCAGTAGCAGCAGCAAGATCACTACAGATGGTGATTGCAGCCATGAAATTAAAAGACCCTTACTCCTTGGAAGGAAAGTTATGACCAACCTAGATAGCATATTCAAAAGCAGAGACATTACTTTGCCAACAAAGGTCCGTCTAGTGAAGGCTATGGTTTTTCCTGTGGTCATGTATGGATGTAAGAGTTGGACTGTGAAGAAGGCTGAGTGCCAAAGAATTGATGCTTTTGAACTGTGGTGTTGGAGAAGACTCTTGAGAGTCCCTTGGACTGCAAGGAGATCCAACCAGTCCATTCTGAAGGAGATCAGCCCTGGGATTTCGTTGGAAGGACTGATTCTACAGCTGAAACTCCAGTACTTTGGCCACCTCATGCGAAGAGTTGACTCATTGGAAAAGACTCTGATGCTGGGAGGGATTGGGGGCAGGAGGAGAAGGGGACCACAGAGGATAAGATGGCTCAATGGCATCACTGACCTGATGGACGTGAGTCTGAATGAACTCTAGGAGTTGGTGATGGACAGGGAGGCCTGTTGTGTTGTGATTCATGGGGTCGCAAAGAGTCGGACACGACTGAGTGACTGAACTGAACTCAACTGAAACCAAAAAGGTGTAGAAATTTAGCAACTAAATGCTATTTCCTGACTACTAAACTTCTGCTATGCAGTCTATTTTCTCCACATCTTAGAAGACTGAGGGGGCCATGATGTTTGAAACAGAAGTGACACTGTGGCAACAAATGAAAGAATATTTGAGAGAAGCAAGGGTTTCTAATGTTTTTACCATCTATGATACTCCATAAATACTGTGCTGTGTTTGCCCCAGAAAAGTGAAGGTGAATTTTATCTTAATTTGCTTTCAGTGTTTACAATAAAACGACTAAACATTTTCTAATAATAATAAAAAAAAATAGTTCTTTTTTCCATGAATTATCAGGTTAAAATTGTTGCAATGTCCACTCTGCCTGTGTGCACTGTATAGGCAGATTTGATATCAGTTCTTCTTAAAAATCTAATGTTATCTCAGTGGTTCCTTCTCAGACTTGTTTTACTCTCTCCACCATTTGTTTCCTCAGTCCACCTGGGGCATGAGGGAACAAAGGGTGGAGAGGGCAAGACTTCCTGGGGATGAGGAAATAAAGAGTGGAGAGGAGAGGGCAAGACAGGTCTGGAGAAGGGACCACTGAGATAACATTAGACTTTCAAGGATAATTGATATCAAATCTGCCCATATGGTGCACAAGGACAGTAGAATATTGGGACTATTTTAACCTGATAATTCATGGGAGAAGGACTTTTTTAAATAAGAAAACATTTAGTCATTTTCTTGTAAACACTGAAAGCAAATTAAGATAAAATTTAAAGCTAAAATGCAACAATAACTGTTATAGTATATTCACTCTCAAGTAAACAGGCCGATCACCCTGAAGACAAGTGTTTTGCAGCCTGAATATTCATCAGACTATGTAACCCACTGTACCAATCGCATTTTCCCTTTGTCACAAAACGGTTTCTATTAAAGCTAGTATGGCTAGAAGGGAATATAAATTAGTCCCCCCACACCCCTTTTAAACCTTTAACACATCAAAGGGTATATACTATGTACATGTACGTTAATGAACAATTTTCTCAAAGTAATGGGGATTTAGACGAATATCAGAATCGGTATTTGTGTCAAAGAACCAGAGTACCAAGCGGAGATTTTTTCAAGTTAACCTATTATTTGCTGTGTTTACCATTGAATTATCACAGTGCAAGGTAACTGGTAAGTAGTTCAGTAATTGCACGAGCTGCACAGAACAACAAGTGGAGATGACAGGAACAAGTTGTGGATCCAACAATTGCAGCGTGGATCGAGGGTTGTCTACTCGATCAAACCCGATCTACTTGTCGTCTCCGTCATCATCACTGTGGTTGCATAGCAGCATGTCTTTGTATTGCATACACAGCAGGTCTGTGTATTCGTCGCCGGTGGCTACTTGCTCTGCTTCTTCCTGGCTGGTAGTCTTGTCGTCACTGATGACATGTGAACTTTCTTCTTTATTATCATTCTCGTAGTCATGCAGTAGATCTCTGGAAATCAGTAGTCGGGCCAGTTTGATGTTCTTTCCTTCGCTGGAGTAAAGTTTCCTTTTCAATTCAAACTGCCGACGTTTCTCTTGCCTGTCAAGGTAGATTTTGCTGCTGTGCGCTCCATCCAGTTCGGACTCCCGCACTGGATAGCTGGAATCGGAGGTGTAGGCGGCCGCCAATCTCTTGGCTAAGCTGTCGATGGCCGCCGTGGTTTCACTCTCCACACTTCTTTCCCCATGATTCTGCAGACCGAACTGGGGAGTGCTGGGCTCATTCATCTTCATGAAATCGTAGTCTCGGTACTCTGGACGGCAGGTTGCCAAGATGTTCGACTCGTCCCACTTTTGAGATTTCTTTCTATGGAACTTCTGGAGTGGTCCACCGGACTGCTGGGCCGAGCCTGCAGCTGAGGAAGCGGTGGAAGCTTTGTTTTTCAGGATTCCCTTGATGGGCCGGCGAGAAGTGGCTGACATTTTTGGAGAGTGAAGGGCCGCCGCTGAGTGTTGGGTCGCCTCAGCTGCCCTCCGTGCTTCTGGCACAAACTGCTGCGCGGAGTGGCTGCCCGGCTGTGCCTTCTGCCCTAAAGGCCTCGCCCCAGCTCCTGCGTCACAAAGTACCCCGCGGGTGACGTCACAATGGTCGCAGCCGCCATCAGCACCACCGTCAGCACCACCATCAGCGCCTAGGGGAAGGGTGCAGGACAGGGTGGGGATGCCCAAGCTGACCGCTTTTTTTTTTTTTTTTTTAAGTGTAAGATTAGGAAATCTGGAGAAGGGCATGGCAACCCACTCCAATATTCTTGCCTGGAGAATCCCATGGACAGAGGAGCCTGGTGAGCTACATACCCCATGGGATCACAAAGAGTCAGACATGACTGCGCCACTAACACACACAAAATAGGAAATCTCCCTTCGTTGCATGTGAAACAGGGAAACACTGTCTTCTGAATTTCTCTATTCCTTGTCTGTGTGCTGGCCGACTGTGCAGAATGTATTTCTCCCTGGGGGTCATGGTCCAAAGTTTCAAAGCCACTCCTTGGGTTGGAAAGACTGGAGGCCTAGGTGCTAGAGTGGCCATTCACTTGCACCCCTCCCCTACAAACATGACCCCTGCCCCTCTCACCTGTTGCCACACACAACTCCCTTTCCCTGTACCTACACACCCCCACAAACCCTCCTTCCCGCTTTGTGACCAGCCCCCCGATTAATGGTTTGGATGCCCAGGCACTTACTGTACCATGGGTAACTTCAACCGCCTCCTCCCTCCCTGCCCACCCCAACACCTTCCCTGATCACATATCGCTTCCTCTCCCATCCAGTCCTTCGCTACTGGCTTAACTATTAATATTTCAAGAAACTCTGATTCTATCTCTTCTGACACTACCATCTCTGGTCAGGGTTACAGCCACAGCCTTTGAACTAGCCCCCATCGCTCACCCCATCAGGTCTTCTGCTGGCTTCCAACTTCTCATTCACCTTCGGTTCAGTGTGGTTTCTGAAAAACACCATCAAATCTTGTCACATCTCTCTTTCAAACCCTTTAATGGCTGTCCATTTTCTTTTAACATAAAGTCAGAAATCTAGAAGAGGTGGAAAAGCAGCTCCATGAGGATCTGTGATACCAATTTGGAGCCCTCTCCCGGCCATTTCTCTCCACACTACCTCTAGCTTTTCCTCCCTGCTTTTTAGTTCCAGGAGCAGTCCCCTTCCTTCCTTCCTATCCCAGGGTTTCTCTCTAGGTTCTTCCCACAACCTGGAATGTCCTTTGATATTTCACCTCAGTCCTGACTGCCTTACAGGAACCTCTTTCCTGACCTCCAAAGCATATTAGCTTTCCTGTGTTTTCATGGCCTCTCCTATTGTCTCTGGCAGCAGTCATAGTTGTGGCCATTATGTCTGTTATCTGTGTACACTAGATGGTGAACTCGAAGACACAAGGGAAGGTGTCTGTTTTTTCTCACCATTGTCTTCATCTTCACAACATGATGCTGTACCTGGTACATAGTAGATATTACCATAATTTTTACAGAATGAATAATAAGTGATAGGCTAGTGCTCCTTTGTGCATCTTCAGCCGTTTCCAACCCTTTGTGACCCCATGGACTGTAGCCCACCAGACTCCTCTGTCCATGGGGATTCTCCAGGCAAGAATACTGGAGTGGGTTGCCATTTCCTCCTCCAAGTAATCTTCCTGACCCAGGGATTGAACCTTTATCTCTCGTGTCTCCTGCACTGGCAGGCAGATTCTTTACCACTGAGCCACCTGGGAAGCACCTAATAAGTGATAGGTGATAGGTAATTGGAAGTCTGAGATTTGAGATTTCACAAAAGGGGACTCCACAGCTTTCACTGGCAGTTACAAGTTGTTCAGTCATGTGACAAAAACATCCCACATGTGGAATTTGAGGGCTGTTCCAAAGAGTGACTTTGAAACATTTTGTCCTTCACAGGCCTCATATTTCATAGGCAGTAACATTCTTCTCAAAAACGAAAAGGAAATTCAGATCCAGTTTCACATTTTCCCCTCCAGGTAGCATTCAAAAGATTTTTTTTTCCTCTTCTGATAACATTTTGCTTCCTCTTCTCTCCCTCAAGGTCTTTCCACATTTTAAAACACAAAAGCAAAAGCATGAAAGAACCGTAAAATTTTTACAAGGGTCTTAAGCACCTTAGGTTCAAGTTGTCCTGTATTCTCCAAAGTCCTACTAACATCAGGAACTCTGCAATCACTTTAAAACTGTAATATTCATCTCAGAAAAAGAATTTTCTGATACTGTACTCTCTGAATTTAAAAAAAAAAAAAAACCTGTATTGTGTGGTAAGAGCTTTCAGAGATTCAAAAGCTGATATTCAAGGCTATAGGAAAACCCTCCAGTATGTGAGGGGGAAAAAAAAAAAAAAACAACTTTCATTACTGTATTCAGAAATACTCCAGGCTACTCTTTTCAAAAACCTGTCTGAAAGGCAGCACAGACCCACACAAATGCAATTGGTCCTGTCTGGTAGGCACAGTGGGTCTGTGCATGTCTAGCTGTAAACAGGGTGTTGACGGAGATGCTGATTCCTGTGCATTGGGATTTTGCTTTTGTGTGTACACAGCACCCACCCCCACATACTGTGGTCTGAATATCCAAGCTGTTCAATACAGAATGAATCAGCCATCCCAAGGTCTTCCCTTGTGGCTCAGCTAGTAAAGAATCTGCCTGCAATGTGGGAGACCTGGGTTCGATCCATGGGTTGGAAAGATCCCCTGGAGAAGGGAAAGGCTACCCACTCCAGTATTCTGGCCTGGAGAATACTCTATGCCAATTTGCAAGGAGCAGCAGCAAAGGTTGATTTTCACTGCATTGTCTCAAGGCTATGTCAATATGCCTACTCTCTGCCATAGGAAGGTTGACAGAGCTGTTCATAACATTATACCTCAGGAAATCAAAGTAGTCTTCTTTATTGCTAACAGCACGAAGATTGGACCTGATGAACAGAAATTAGCATAATACTTTATGGCAAAGCCCCTGGACATTTGGGACAGGCCTCTGACCCAATGAGCAAATAAGGGAGTTACTCCAGTGGCTGAGATGGTTGTTCCAAGCAAAAGAAACAAGGTTGCTACTACATGATGGGGAAGGAAAGGCTATGTCTACAATATTTTTTGGTAGTTGTTGTTGCTATGATCTTCTTTTAAGCTGCAGAATAAATAAGGTTCCAGATCTTTTAGTTATGATATTTGGGGTCTTCTTGGCCAGTTCAAAAATCCAGATTAATTAAAATGCTTGTTAAGAACAAAGATAATATTTAGTGATGTAAAAGAAAGAAATTACATTATCAACTCTGGCCTTGTGATCATTTATAAAAATAAGAACTACATCAGATATACATATTTTCTTTTTTGACTGTTGTGTGCTATGCTCAGTAGCTCAGTCGTGTCCAGCTCTTTGTGACCCCATGGACTGTAGCCCACCAGGATCCTCTGTCCATGGGGATTCTCCAGACAAGAATACTGGAGTGGGTTGCCAGCCCTCTTCCAGGGGATCCTCCCAACCCAGGGATCAAGCACAGGTCTCCCACATTGCAGGGAGCTTCTTTACCATCTGAGCCACCAGGGAAGCCCTTTAATTGTTAGATGTGTGTATATATGCACATATTATTTATTTTTAAATTCCCTCTCCTTTTAAATTACTACTTTATAGAATATATGGATGTAGTTTATTTAAAAATTTATTCTTTAAGTTACAAAGCACTCAAAAGAGATTGTGACTGAACTAGCAAAGGGTTTAACACTGCCTAGGGATAGGTACATTATCTGTTAGGACTTAGAATCCTCCCCTTTAAGATCAGATCAGATCAGTCACTCAGTCTTGTCCGACTCTTTGTTATCCCATGAATCCCAGCATGCCAGGCCTCCCTGTCCATCACCAACTGCCAGAGGTCACCCAGACTCATATCCATCGAATCAGTGATGCCATCCAGCCATCTCATCCTCTGTCATCCCCTTCTCCTCCTGCCCCCAATCCCTCCCAGCATCAGAGTCTTCTCCAATGAGTCAACTCTTCGCATGAGGTGACCAAAGTACTGGAGTTTCAGCTTTAGCATCATTCCTTCCAAAGAAATCCCAGGGCTGATCTCCTTGAGAATGGACTGGTTGGATCTCCTTGCAGGCCAAGGGACTCTCAAGAGTCTTTTCCAACACCACAGTTCAAAAGCATCAATTCTTCGGCACTCAGCCTTCTTAACAGTCCAATTCTCACATCCATACATGACCACAGGAAAGACCATAGCCTTGACTAGGCGAACCTTTGTTGGCAAAGTAATGTCTCTGCTTTTGAAGATGCTATCTAGGTTGGTCATAACTTTCCTTCCAAGGAGTAAGGGTCTTTTAATTTCATGGCTGCAGTCACCATCTGCAGTGATTTTGGAGCCCAGAAAAATAAAGTCTGACACTGTTTCCACTGTTTCCCCATCTATTTCCCAAGTAGTGATGGGACCAGATGCCATGATCTGCGTTTTCTGAATTTTGAGCTTTAAGCCAACCTTTTCATTCTCCACTTTCACTTTCATCAAGAGGCTTTTGAGTTCCTCTTCACATTCTGCTATAAAGGTAGTGTCATCTGCATATCTGAGGTTATTGATATTTCTCCCAGCAATCTTGATTCCAACTTGTGTTTCTTCCAGTCCAGCGTTTCTCATGATGTACTCTGCATTTAAGATCAATAAACAGGGTGACAATATACAGCCTTGACGTACTCCTTTTCCTATTTGGAACCAGTCTGTTTTTCCATGTCCAGTTCTAACTGTTGCTTCCTGACCTGCATACAGATTTCTCAAGAGGCAGATCAGGTGGTCTGGTATTCCCATCTCTTTCAGAATTTTCCACAGTTTATTGTTATCTACACAGCCAAAGGTTTTGGCATAGTCAATAAAGCAGAAATAGATGTTTTTCTGGAACTCTCTTGCTTTTTCCATGATCCAGCAGATGTTGGCAATTTGATCTCTGGTTCCTCTGACTTTTCTAAAGCCAGCTTGAACATCAGGAAGTTCTCGGTTCACATATTGCTGAAGCCTGGCTTGGAAAATTTTGAGCCTTACTTTACGCTAGTGTGTGAGATGAGTGCAATTGTGCGGTAGTTTGAGCATTCTTTGGCATTGCCTTTCTTTGGGATTGGGATGAAAACGGACCTTTTCCAGTCCTGTGGCCACTGCTGACTTTTCCAAATTTGCTGGCATATTGAGTGCAGCTCTTTCACAGCATCATCTTTCAGGATTTGGAACAGCTCAACTGGAATTCCATCACCTCCACTGGCTTTGTTCGTAGTGATGCTTTCTAAGGCCCATTTGACTTAGCATTCCAGGATTTCTGGCTCTAGGTCAGTGATCACACCATCATGATTATCTGCGTCGTGAAGGTCTTTCTTGTACAGTTCTTCTGTGTATTCTTGCCACCTCTTCTTAATATCTTCTGCTTCTGTCAGGTCCCTACCATTTCTGTCCTTTATGGAGCCCATCTTTGAATGAAATTTTCCTTTGCTATCTCTGATTTTCCTGAAGAGATCCCTAGTCTTTCCCCTCCTGTTGTTTTCCTTTATTTCTTTGCATTGATCGCTGAAGAAGGCTTTCTTATCTCTTCTTGCTATTCTTTGGAACTCTGCATTCAGATGTTTATATCTTTCCTTTTCTCCTTTGCTTTTCACTTCTCTTCTTTTCACAGCTATTTGTAAGGCCTCCCCAGACAGCTATTTTGCTTTTTTGCATTTCTTTTCCATGGGGATGGTCTTGATCCCTGTCTCCTGTACAATGTCACGAACCTCAGTCCATAGTTCATCAGGCACTCTATCTATCAGATCTAGGCCCTTAAATCTATTTCTCACTTCCACTGTATAATCATAAGGGATTTGATTTAGGTCATATCTGAATGGTCTAGTGGTTTTCCTTAATTTCTTCAATTTAAGTCTGAATTTGGCAATAAAGAGTTCATGGTCTGAGCCACAGTCAGCTCCTGGTCTTGTTTTTGCTGATTGTATAGAGCTTCTCCATCTTTGGCTGCAAAGAATATAATCGATCTGATTTTGGTGTTGACCATCTGGTGATGTCCATGTATAGAGTCTTCTCTTGTGTTGTTGGAAGAGGGTATTTGCTATGACCTGGCATATTTGGCATTTTCCAGTCCATTTGAGTTCGCTGATTCCTAGAATGTCACCATTCATTCTTGCCATCTCTTATTTGACCACTTCCAATTTGCCTTGATTCATGGACCTGACATTCCAGGTTCCTATGCAATATTGCTCTTTACAGCATTGGATTTTGCTTCTATCACCAGACACATCCACAGAGGGAGTTGGTGATGGACAAAATGCAGAGGGTCATAGCAAATCCTGGCATGCTGCAGTCCATGAGGTCCCAAATGCAAGTTTGTGCATTTTCTTGGCAAAACTCTATTAGTCTTTGCCTTGCTTCATTCCGTATTCCAAGGCCAAATTTGCCTGTTACTCCAGGTGTTTCTTGACTTCCTACTTTGGCATTCCAGTCCCCTATAATGAAAAGGACATCTTTTTTGGGTGTTAGTTCTAAAAGGTCTTGTAGGTCTTCATAGAACCGTTCAACTTCAGCTTCTTCAGCATTACTGGTTGGGGCATAGACTTGTATTACTGTGACATTGAATAGTTTGCCTTGGAAACGAACAGAGATCATTCTGTCATTTTTGAGATTGCATCCAAGTACTGCATTTCAGGCTCTTTTGTTGACCATGATGGCCACTCCATTTCTTCTGAGGGATTCCTGCCCACAGTAGTAGATATAATGGTCCTCTGAGTTAAATTCACCCATTCCAGTCCATTTGAGTTTACTGATTCCTAGAATGTCGACATTCACTCTTGCCAGCTCTTGTTTGACCACTTTCAATTTGCCTTGATTCATGGACCTGACATTCCATGTTCCTATGCAATATTGCTCTTTACAGCATCGCATTTTGGTTCTATCACCAGACACATCCACAGCGGGAGTTGGTGATGGACAGGGAAGCCTTGCATGCTGCAGTCCATGAGGTCGCAAAGATTCAGACATGACTGAGTGACTGAACATCAACAAATAACTAAAATGCATGTTAGTTAATGATAACATTGAGAAAATAAATTAGTCAAAAAAGGTTATAAATGTTTACATTCATCATTGTCTGTAAGGTTTTATTCAGACTTCCTAAGTTTAAACATCTGTGCAGCCACAGGTCTGAAAACTAACCATTCCCCTACAGTGACTAAGAACATACCTTTGTTTCAGGCAGGTTCAGCTCAAACCTGGCCCCACTATTTTTCTAATTGTGGAATTTTAAACAGTTATTGACCTTTTCAAAGCCATATTATCATAAACAAAGTCCATGGAAGATATTAACATCTGCCCTCTAAGACTGTTAAAAGGATTGATAGAAATGAGATAATGTACAGTAGGTACTCAATATCTGGCACAAATAGTACAAGCCCATTATCCCCACTTTTAACTACATCCACACCAGCTTGCCCCCTCATTGTCACCAGGATGTCTATCCTGATTTATGTCCAGGGGAAACATTCTAAATCATTCATGTTAGAAGTGTGTTATTTAAATCCCAGAATGGCATTAAAATTCATGGTGTCAAGTACATTTTCATTTTACTGTCACACTAATACTGAGTAATTTTAAATAAATTTCTTCCTACTAATTATTTTTTCTTCTACATGGCATAGTGAATCCATAAATAGTACTATTTGTTCCTTGTGAGGTACCATAAATTGTCCAACATACCAGAAAATATTTTTATTTAAATATTTTGCTTAAATTTAGAGTGTTTTTAATTTAATAATATTTATTATAACTTAATGGTGGCATTGCTATGCTATGCTATGCTAAGTCACTTCAGTCGTGTCCGACTCTGTGTAACCCCATAGACGGCAGCCCACCAGGCTCCCCAGTCCCTGGGATTCTCCAGGCAAGAACACCGGAGTGGGTCACCATTTCCTTCTCCAATGTATGAAAGTGAAAAGAGAAAGTGAAGTCGCTCAGTCATGTCCAAATCTTAGCGACCCCATGGACTGCAGCCTACCAGGCTCCTCCATCTGTGGGATTTTCCAGGCAAGAGTACTGGAGTGGGGTGCCATTGCCTTCTCCGAATGATGGCATTATTAAGGTATAATATGTAAATATGAATAAAATGTAAATTTAGTTTTCTTTCAGTCAGTTCAGTCACTTATCATGTCTGACTCTTTGCAACCCCATGGACTGCAGCATGCCAGGCTTCCCTGTCCATCGTCAACTCCCAGGGCTTACTCAAATTTATGTCCATTGAGATGGTGATGCCATCCAACCATCTCATCCTCTAATGTCCCCTTGTCCTCTGGCCTTCAATCTTTCCCAGCATCAGGGTCTTTTCAAATGAGTCAGTTATTCGCATCAGGTGGCCAAATTATTGGAGTTTCAGCTTCAGCATCAGTCTTTCCAATGAATGTTCAGGACTGATTTCCTTCAGAATGGACTGGTTGGATCTCCTTGCAGTCCAAGGGACACTCAAGAGTCTTCTCCAACACGACAGTTCAAAAGCATCAATTTTTTGGTGCTCAGCCTTCTTTATGGTTCAACTCTCACATCCATAAATGACTACTGGAAAAACCAGAGTTTTGACTAGATGGACCTTTGTTGGCAAAGTAATGTCTCTGTTTTTTTAATATGCTGTCTAGGTTTGTGATAGCTTTTCTTCCAAGGGGCAATCATCTAAAAATTTCATGGCTGCAGTCACCATCTGCAGTGATTTTGGAGCCCAAGAAAATAAAGTCTCTCACTGTTTCCTTTGTTTCCCCATCTATTTGCCATTAAGTGATGGGAATGGATGCCATGATCTTCGTTTTTAGTGTTGAGTTTTAAGCCAGTTTTTTCCACTCTATTCTTTCACTTTCATCAAGAGGCTCTTTAATTCATCTTTGCTTTCTGCCATAAGGATGGTGTCATCTGCATATCTGAGGTTCTTGATATTTCTCCCGGCAGTCTTGATTCCAACTTGTGCTTCATCTATTCTAGCCTGGCCTTTCACTTGATGTACTCTGCATATAAGTTAAATATGCAGGGTGACAGTATACAGCCTTGCTGTACTCCTTTCCCAATTTGGAACCAGTCCATTGTTCCATGTCCAGTTCTAACTGTTGCTTCTTGACCTTCATACAGATTTCTCAGGAGGCAGGTAATGTGGTCTGGTATTCCCATCTCTTTAAGAATTTTCTAGTCTGTTATGATTCACACAGTCAAAGGCTTTAGCGTAGTCAGTAAAGCAGAAATAGATTTTTTCTGGAGCTCTCTTGCTTTTTCTATGATGTTGGCAATTTGATCTTTGGTTCCTCTGCCTTTTCTAAATCCAGCTTGAACATCTAGAAGTTTTTGGTTCACCGACTGTTGAAGCCTGCTTGGTGAATTTTGAGCATTACTTTGCTAGCATGAGAGATGAGTGCAACTGTGTGTTAATTTTGAACATTCTTTGGTATTAACTTTCTTTGCAGTTGAAATGAAAACTGATGTTTTCCAGTCCTGTGGCCACTGCTGAGTTTTCCAAATTTGCTGGCATTTTGAGTGTAGCACTTTCACAGCATCATCTTTTAGGATTTGAAATTGTCAGCTAGATTTCCATCACCTCCACTAGCTTTGTTAGTAATGATGCTTCAAAGGCCCACTTGACTTGGCATTCCAGGATGTCTGGCTCTAGGTGAGTGATCACACCAAAGCTGTGTGCTGAAGAATTGATGCTTTTGAACTGTGGTGTTGGAGAAGACTCTTGAGGGTTCCTTGGACTACAAGGAGATCAAACCAGTCTATCCTAAAGAATATCAGTCCTGAATATTTATTTGAAGGCCTGATGCTGAAGCTGAAACTCCAATACTTTGGCCACCTGATGTGAAGAGCTGACTCATTGGAAAAGACCCTGATGCTGGGAAAGTTTGAAGGTGGGAGGAGAAGGGGACGACAGAGGACAAGATGGTTGAATGGCATCACTGACTCAATGGACATGAGTTTGAGTAAGTTCTGGGAGCTGGTGATGGACAGAGAAGCTTGGCATGCTGCAGTCCATGGGGTTGCAAAGAGTCAGACACGACTGAGTGCCTGAACTGAACATCTTTTTTTGTCCAGTGTTGAGGTCCTTTAATGGACCGGAACCTGGTGGTCCAGAACCGACTGATAAGAATGTAAAGGAAAGAGTAAGAGGCTGATATTCCTTGGTTTACGCAGAAAGCCAATAAAGGCCTTGGCATGGGGCTTGCTCTGTTCATGGAGGCCTCAGATGCCCTCTAGATGAGGTGCAGGCACAGAGTGCGTTCTAGAGGGGGTCTTAGAAGCCTGGGCAGGAAAGTGAACTCAGAGGGCCTCTGCAATCCAAAGAAATAGCCTGAGAGAGAGAGAGAGAGAGAGAGAGAGAGAGAAAGAAAGATACAGGGACCAGAGCTCTGATGGAGCAAAGGTGTTTTAATCAACATGGTGTGGGCATATATACTGTAGTTATTCTCAGCAAAGATAAAGATTAAAATTCCAGAGTTACAAAGCATAGGCAAGCCATATTAAAGAGAGAGAGAGTTGTAAATAATCACTTTTACCATATAGTCCACAAGAAGGAAGAGGGTACTTATCACCATATAGAAAAACTAATGAAGGAAATGCCTGGATCCCTCAGTCCTGGGAGAGGCTTGCCTCTCCTCTTAATTTCTGAATATTCAGGAATTAATAAGGAACAGAGGATTCCTGACAGATCCAAAACAGCACACGGGAAGCCTCCTGTTAAATGCTTGCTGACAATTTCCTCTATTTTATTATATTTGTAAAACAAAATTTGATTTGTGTCCAGTTGTAGGCACTATGATTAAAATGAATCAAGTGTAACACAAAATTGAGGTAATCTGGAAGCAAGTCCAACCATGGGACCTTCTTCCCAGGGTCATTGGAGATTTACTGGTAACTACAAATTACATCGAGATCAAAGAATCAAAAGGGAATCATTTCTTAAAGAAATAGAGAAATTAAGACAAGTATATAGTTTACAATGAATACAAGTTACAGTATGTAAAGTCTTATTGTAAATTTCCTATGGCCATAACAAAAGGAAGTGGGACATAGGACTGTATAAAATATGACTGATTATAGAAATAGTAACTATGACCATGACTGATTCCTGTAAAATGTCCAGTCCAAGTTCCAAGTTTTTCAGTGCTCGTGGCCCAAATGTCCCATTTTTTAGGCCCACTCTGTTTATCGAGGACAATTTGAGGAGCAGGGGGGTGCCATTCCACTGTCAAGCCAGCCAAGAAGTCCTTTGTTATGGTAATGTTTCATTAGTAACCTTTTACATAATGTTTTTTGTTCTTTCCCTAAAGTTTCAGTAGTGTAAACATGGTTCACAGTAAATAACCCAAGGAGTTATTTGGGTTATTTATAAATAACCCAAGAAGTCCAAAGGTCTTCTCTTGGAGGCAGGACGAAAACCCAAGTTTGTTGGTTGACGTTTATGGGTAGTTTTCCTGGGACACTGCACAAGGGAAGGACTTCATATCCTAAAGAAATGTTAATTAGTTTTCCCTCCTTCCCAGGGGGTGAGGGCCTTTAATGTACTAGGGAGAAGACATATGTATAGAGTCATTAGTTGAAACAATTGGTCCTCTCTCTGTCCATTCAACCACTTGTAATGGGGGGGGGGGGTTGAGTATTAGTCTTTGACTGTGTAGATCAAAATAAACTGTGGAAAATTCTGAAAGAGATGGGAATACCAGACCACCTGATCTGCCCCTTGAGAAATCTGTATGCAGGTCAGGAAGCAACAGTTAGAACTGGTCATGGAACAACAGACAGGTTTCAAATAGGAAAAGGAGTACGTCAAGGCTGTATATTGTCACCATGTTTATTTAATTATATGCAGAGTACATCATGAGAAATGCTGGACTGAAAGAAACACAAGTTGGAATCAAGACTGCTGGGAGAAATATCAATATCCTCAGATATGCAGATGACACCACCCTTATGGCAGAAAGTGAAGAGGAACAAAAAGCCTCTTGATGAAAGTGAAAGTGGAGAGTGAAAAGGTTGGCTTAAAGCTCAACATTAAGAAAATGAAGATCATGGCATCTGGTCCCATCACTACATGGGAAATAGATGGGGAAAAAGTGGAAAAAGTGTCAGACTTTATTTTTCTGGGCTCCAAAATCACTGCAGATGGTGACTGCAGCCATGAAATTAAAAGATGCTTACTCCTTGGAAGGAAAGTTATGGCCAACCTAGATAGCATCTTCAAAAGCAGAGACATTACTTTGCCAACAAAGGTTCTCCTATTCAAGGCTATGGTCTTTCCTGTGGTCATGTATGGATGTGAGAGCTGGACTGTGAAGAAGGCTGAGCATCGAAGAATTGATGCTTTTGAACTGTGGTGTTGGAGAAGACTCTTGAGAGTCCCTTGGACTGCAAGGAGATCCAACCAGTCCATTCTGAAGGAGATCAGCCCTGGGATATCTTTGGAGGGAATGATGCTGAAGCTGAAACTCCAGTATTTTGGCCACCTCATGCGAAGAGTTGACTCATTGGAGAAGACTCTGATGCTGGGAGGGATTGGGGGCAGGAGGAGAAGGGGACGACAGAGGATGAGATGGCTGGATGGCATCACTGACTCGATGGATGTGAGTCTGAGTGACCTCCGGGAGTTGGTGATGGACAGGGAGGCCTGGCGTGCTGCAGTTCATGGGGTCGCAAAGAGTCAGACAGGACTGAGCGACTCTGATCTGATCTGATCTGAGTATTAGTCTGAGCTCGAGCAGGGGGAGGTACTGGCCAAAAGACTGAGCATTGCCAGGAGAATGTATTCAGGACTCGGAGGCAATCCCTGTTGAGAGACCAAATTTTCAGCTCGATTAGTAAGGGTTTTTATTAGTCCTGAAGTTTGGAGATCATAGGGGTGATGCCACCGA